>CM045582.1:1825962-1992134 GCA_024721215.1 Cheumatopsyche charites
TCTTTGCCATAAAGTAAAGAATATTCTTTTTGGCGTAATAAATAACTTGATCTCAAATATGGATTGGAAACTTTTTGTATCTTTACAATTTCAAAATGCTTTTGAGTTGTTTTTCTGAATAATTTAACAATCTCCTTATATTCTTCAGAAGATGATGAAAAATCGACTAAGGATCCGCGATCTGAATATTTATAAAATTGATGATCTACAGCAAGCACCTTGAAACACAGCGTTTCTTTTAGATTCAATTTAGGTTGTGTTGTAATAGACCTTCCACATTCATTTTGTGTATCAATTACACAATCAGCATTTTGAATTTGTGGATGTCGATTATGGGATCGTCGAAACGTATGAACAGGTACTGAACGTTGTTGGGAATTCGAAGGTCGACTTTGGGATGGAAGATTTCTTTGTTGATTTGAAAAAGCGATTTGTGAAGGTTGATTCTCTACTTGCCTTCTTGGTTGATTAGAGACAACATTGCGCTGTTGATTTCGATTATAGATATATCTACTATTTCGGTTGCATCTAGGCTGCCTAATCTCAGGATTATTTCTGCTGCTGTTTTGGCGACTATTATTTCTTTGGCTGCGACTATTCCTACTTTCAATGTAAACAGTATCATCTTCAAAACTGTGAATTTGTAACGATTAAATTATTTCTTGTTATAATAGTTTTATAAATTAATAAAGAACAACATAATCAATTAAACTGAAACACAGAATACTGGATTCAGGCTAATGATTAACAGATAAACTTAACTCACCAACAGCAAATTGTACCCATCTTGACAGTGAAATGATTTTATATGGTTTTATTTATGATAAAAACCTTTTCAACGTATTGCAGATAGGTAAGTATGAAAGTATCTATAATTTGAGAAGAAAGACAAAATAGAACAGACATATTTATAACGCATTGAGCTATATTTTCATAACCATTGAATATTCAACAAGATGAACTTTAAAATTGATCGGAAAATTTAGATCTTGATAAGATTTATACAAACAAAATATGTTTACTAGAATATAACAATATTGTTTAGAATTATTCAAGAAATACTAACCTCGGAGAAAGAACAGACCGTTTCTGCTTTGCAGAGTGAAAGATATGGAGTTTATGATTCACCCTCAACTGCCGAGAAGTTTTTCATAAACATTGCACTCTATAATCGTCCTTAACCACACGTTGATTAAGACTATATTTGATTATTTTAAAAACCAAAAGATGTTACCAACCGTGTCCAGTTTCAAAAGGAATGTGAGTATACTTGATTTTTATATGACACTTGATCCTCTATTTGAACCATATTGAACACGAATAATACGTAAAGTAAATACGTACGTAAATTAAGTACGAGTCCCGAAAGTGCACTCTTAGTACCCCACTGTGCTTACGATATGAATGCACTTTTCGGAACTCATACGCCAAAACTATTATTTTATGAAAGAAAAGAGAACAAAGTAATTGTAGAAAATTTACTCTAGTTTCATTTTGTACAACAGCATTTTTGTCGAAAAATAAATCAGAATGAAAATGTTATCAAAAAACAGCTTTTAAGCGCCATTTTTCCAGTAAAGTGACTAATGCAGTAAAGATACGAGGTGAAAAGTTAAAAATTCAAAAAGAAAACATCAAACTCTATAAAAATATATTTATTTTTCATTTCATGGAAAACTACCAAATTATTGGGCTCTAAATTTATTAAGTAAAATTGTGTTTTATAGGAAAAGAAAAAAGAATACCCGTTATTTTAGAAATAAATCATATTCATATTAAATGCACTAACTTTTATAGTTACTTACTGTTAAAACATTTTTTTTGTGTGGTAAATTGAATTTGGGATTAGATAAGTATCTATTCATTTTGAATCTTTGATTTGATAAAATTTAATAAGTAATATTATCTTTCTAGCTGGAATAGTTGACTTTAAATTTGTGAACAGCGTTTGAAGAATAAGCATTTAGGATTAAATTAATAAAAAATATAAATAAAAAAAGTTAATATCTGTAGTGATAGGAGTGAAAAGAGTGTCACAGGTTGCAGATTTTCTCGATTTTTTTTTAATTAATATATAATAATTTTTAAAATACTTGAGTCGATTTTTCTCTCACTTTTCTGATAACTAACAATAAATATAATTAGCTTATCACCCAGTTTTAGCTTGACTTTGACTTACGGGACATCCGAATATGTGTTCATTTTGAATTTTATAAACAATTATGTGATATATGTGTAAGTAACAGATTTAGGTTTTTCAGTCATGATTCAGTCATGATTTTCAAAATAATGGCGGAAAACTGAAATGTTGGAAAACAGGAAATTGAAAGAAGCTCGGAACATCTATTGGCTCAAGTCACAACTGCTAAATAAATGTGTTCTACACCACAACCAAAGTCTGAAAATTGAAGATGTCTCTAAATTATAGACGGTAAATGTTTTTTTTTTCAAATAAATGAAGAATAGTTCTTTAAAATTTGATTCAATTAACTTAAGAAAATAATCATTATCATATTAGAAATAAAATATCTATTTATTGTGAATATGTACTTAATTTTCATTTTATATGATAGAACATTAATTTCAAAATAGTTTTTTGATTTTCAAAATCTGAAATTATTACCTACCTACATACACAAATTTCGAATCCAATTCAAATGAAAAAAAAAAACGATAAAAATTCAAAGCAAGTGTAGCATTGTTTAATAACGTAACATAAATATTGCAAAACTAAACAAAAACAGCTCTACAATAACAACTGACGATGACGCGCTAGCTAAAAAGCAAGGCAAGGCCAAGGCTACGAAATCGGGAGAGAGGGAGAACGGGAGAGCGGGAGAGCGGGAGGGGAGAGCGAAACTCGGCTGTCGCGCAATTTCATATATTTATTAACACAATATAATAGATCTTATTTATTTTTAAATAGAGGTTATTTTGATATGAAATCTTGAAACGATGGCAATGCTATCGTTTTATAATTATATGAAAATATAGTTTCTATCTGTTTTAACAGTAAAGTTTATTTTTGTATACAAATTTTTAGAAAATATTTATGAAACGTGAGAAATTTGATTTGAAATTATAGTCTTTATGAATAAAGACAATATGGGTTATTTTGACACGCGAATTAATAGAAAACAGCAGGGAAACGTTCGGCGATTCGGCTCGGATACGTTAGTAGCTCGGCGTCCGTCGTCGGATGCTGGTCGTGAGCTCGTAGTCTGTCTCCGTCAACGAAGCGTCGGCGATCGCCGGCGCCGCCCCATGGTGAGCGTGGCGCCGGCGACCATGCAGCCCCTCGCCGCACTCATGGTACTGCGTCTCCCCGAAACCCTCAAACACTTAACATTCACTCCCGTAAATCGGTCGCTCTTACGCTACATCGACCGGCGGGATCTTGACGTGCCCGCTGTCACGTGCCGGTGACATAACCTCAACGCGACGCACAGACACTACACTACAATATTTCGATTTGTTCGAAGGAGAGCGAGTGGTCCAGCTGGCGGGCGTACGTCGACGACCTGTACGCTAGCGACTGGACGACCGTCTCCAACGCGCTGGTCAGAGTCAAGAACGCGGTCATCGGCAGCAACAGGCAGAAGCAGAGCCTCATCCAGCAGGGAGTCGTGCCGAGGCTGCTGCAGCTCCTCCAGCTCGAAGACGCCCCCGAGCTGAGGCTGGACGCGGCCGTCACCATCGGTATGCGACCTAACCTCAAAATGCGCCTCCGATCTAATCGAGTTCGTTCATAAATGGTTTTCGCGGTCTACGGATCGCCAGAGACGCAGTAGTGTCCTAAGACATAACCTCAAAGTGCGCTGTCACTCGGCTGTCAAATTGCGCAATTCGCGCGAAAATTTCTTACGCCTATCGTAACGGTGGTCTAAGTCGCGTTTAATCATAAAATTATCACTCAAATTTCGTTATAAAATCTATATTTTTCATTTTGTGTTTGATAGTTTTCATTTTGAATTCGATATTTAAAAATTTGGCATAAAATGGTTTGGTTCAATATTGAAATAGAAATTGAAGAGAAAAACCTATAATAAACGATTCTCTTTCGATTTTTAAAGGTATATCATTGTGGATGGAAATAACATATAAAATAAAATTCGGTATTTTAGTCTTATGCTGTCAATAAGGCACTCAATTTGTCCTAAACACACTTAAAACATAACCCAATAATAATATCCCAACTAAAATCTAATACAAAGTAATCTAATTTGATTCATCATATTTTTTGCAGAAGAGTTCTGAAAACTCTTTCAATTCTACAAAAAAATAATATAATAAATTATATTATATAGATTTGCTACTTCAAATAGAATAATTTCCATTTTGAGCTTAATTTTTTTCATAATATTTCAAAAAATAAGATTGAACTTGATTTATAAAATATTTAATTTAAAATAAAAAATATGTGAACTGAAATAAACAATAAATCAGTTTTTCAAATTTTTGACTTGAACCACTATCAAAATTCTCAGTGCAAATTGTGTAATGCACAATAGAAAGTGAATAAAATTGTAACGGTTTCGGAAACGATTGTTTCACATATTTTCGGCGTTTTGCAATAATTTGGGACGTAATGCTTTCATTAATTTGGTTAGAATGCTTCGTTACTGTGTTACATTTAATATGTAATCACGTTGCAACATTTCGACTTCCTAATTGACATGTTATAATATGAAACGAAAATCAATTGTTCAAACTTGAATATCTTGTTTACTGTTTTAAATGCACACTAATCTAGTTTTCATATCTAACTAAATTATTTGTACAATAATAATTATCACATTTGGGTGTACAATATCTGTTTAAAATGTATGCTGTTTCTTTATGTTGACAATATTTGCCTGACTTTGATTCCTTACTAATTTTAATAAATGATTATTTCTCCACATCTATACATGTCCCTGACTCTTTTATTTATAGAATTTTGGCAGTATGAAACAACATTAATGTCATCTGTATGCAGTCCAAATTGAACACTATGCTAATATTTTAAGTCTTTTTCTAAATTTATCATTTTAGTGTGTTGTTTGTACGAAATTTTAGGTTCTCTAGCCAAAGGAACCGCAGAGAATGTGGCATCTTTAGTTGATTTAGGAGTTGTGAGTGTATTAGTCGAAACACTCAGGCCTAATACCGATCCTCGACTCACTGAAGCATGTCTATGCGCTCTTCGGTCCATTTTTATGCATCCTCCGGCGCCATCCAGCATCATTCATCGAGACCCTCAATTACTTACTCAGTTGTTAAGTGAGTATAATTCGATTGATCTAAAATATCATCGATTTATGATATCTAACGAGTTTGTTATGTCAGGTGTAGCACAAAATGGGACGTTGGTCGGTAAATCTTGTGTTGCCAGACTGCTTTCGGTTTGGTGCACCGGTAAAACCGAACAAGAAGTTTTAGCTGAAGCTGGAGCCTGTAATGCTGCAGCGGCTCTTTTGTCCGCTGCCTCTCCTCCCTCTCCCTTAACTCTTCCGACTTTAGATTGGCTAGCAGCTATGTGTTTCGAAAATCCAACTGTTTCACGAATGGCCGCTGAAGCACAGTGAGTCAATATCAGTATGATTTGAGTATGATTGTTTTTCGGTGTTATCTTATTTTATTGTTTTAGGTATGGTGATAAAATGATACCTGAATTATTACTAGTTTTACTTTCACGAGATAAGCCTTTAGCTGTGGCTATGGGTGCCGCACGATGTATTACTTTCATGCACAGAGCAGGCGCTTTACCAGCTGACGATAATAGGTAACATTCTCTTTTCAATATAAATTTTGTGAAAAGTATTGATTTTAAATTGATTCCTAAACTTTCAACAATATTTTTAGTGTTGTTTTAATATTGAAGTAAATATGTATGATAAATCTAATCATGTAAAAGGTTCTTTAATATTTACATATTATTGATATTGTTAAGATATTTTTTAGTATGCTTCTAATTGATGAATGTGGTTCCTCTATCAATATTAAAATTATTTATTGACTGTATTATTTATCCTTTAATAGACTAAGCACATCTAAAACTGATTGATTTATTTTTTATTTATCAGAGTTGTTTTCGGAGCATTACCTTGTTTAGCTCGACTATGCACAAAGGACATGCCCGATGACATCAGAGCAACTGCTGCTGAAACCTTGGCTTACTTGGCTGAAGTAATATTTCTTATATTTTGAGTTATCTTAATAAATATGTGTATTGAATTTTCTTAATTTCATTACAGGTAGACACGTCGCTCCAACGGCTAGCTGCAATATCCAACCATTTGATTTCTGCGTTAGCAGATTTAGTCTCCTGTCAATCCGCAGCATCAAAACAAGGTGCTTTCAAATGTTTTGCATCGCTGGGAGCGAACGACGAAGATATCCGAAAGAAGATTATCGAAATCGATGGTCTCATGGTTCAAGTGGTTGACGGAATGGCAAATTCTGAACCTGAAGTCAGATTAGCTGCCGTGAGATGTCTCCATTCCTTATCTAGATCTGTTCAACAATTACGGACAACTTTCCAGGTATATTAATTTGTTTTGAAGTTTTTTTGTTTATCGTTGAACAATGTATAATCGAAATTTATATTTCAGGATCATTCAGTTTGGAAACCGTTAATGTCTTTATTAAATGAATCTCCTGGTGCAGAACTTCTAACGGTTGGTTCATCAACATTGTGCAATCTTTTACTAGAATTTTCCCCAGCTAAAGAACCTATGCTTGACCAAGGTTGGTTTGACTATGAATTATTTTGATTAAGTTTTCAACATTTTTTAACAAGCTAATTGACAATTACAGGTGCCGTTGAAATGTTATGCGGTTTGACGAGGCGACCCGAACCTGCTTTACGTTTAAACGGTATTTGGGCATTGATGAATATGGCTTTTCAGGCTGAACAAAGAGTGAAAACCCGTATCCTCTTTTGCCTGGGCACTGAACAAATGTTCAGATTACTCGCTGATTCTGATACTAGAATTATTATGAAAACATTAGGCCTGTTGAGAAATTTGTTGAGTACAAGACAGCATATTGATACAATAATGAACGATTACTCTTCACAAGTGATGCAAGTAAGAAATTTTTGCAATCCTTATATTCAATTAAATAAATTTCTGGATTGATTAACATCTTTGAATGGTTTTTCAGGCTGTTATAATAGTTTTGGAGGGAGGTTATCCACCTGAAGTTAAAGAACAAGCATTATGCATATTAGGTAATATTGGTGATGGCGAACGTGCTAAAGATCATATAATGGCAAACGAAGACGTTTTAAGAAAGCTCGTCGATTACTTGGTAGGTTATCAAAAAATATATCTATTTCTCATGTTTTTAGTTTATAACTATGATGAATGCTTCAGGTCCATCCAGAATCGAAACTACAAGAAGCGGCTTTGTTTGCTATTGGTAATTTAGTGTGGCGTGGGGAAGCCGGGGCGACAGAGAGACAAGCTCGATTAGCAGAGCTCGGAGCCCTCACTTTGCTGCGTCAGCTCTTACCGACCACCGACACTGCTCTCTTAGACAAGTTCGTATCAGTTACCTATGAAATATACCTTTTTTTTCAGTTTATTTGAGTTAACATTGCTTTTTGTACGTTTTCAGAGTGAAAACTGCCCTATCACAGTTCAGTGAACACGAATGAACTAATTTTAAATCAATAATTTGTGAATTAATGTGTTATTTAAATGAGATTTATTTAATTTCCATCATTAAGTGTAAATAGTAAAGATGTGGACGTCCGATCGAAGACAGACTGACTTAGCACGCGATAGATCATGTATTAAAAAATATTTTGTATATTAGAACTTCTGTAGTCAAATTTACAAATCTGCAATGTGACTATAACATAAATTAACACTTCAAATCTATTTGCAGCTTGAAAATATTTTGTTTTGTTTTTAAATAAATTGAAATGAATAACTTTCTATGTTTTTCTGGTGCGTATTCACGAAAAATTTCTAATTCGATGCTATGAAATGTTCAAATCAATGAAAGAAACTGTTATCTTTTATAAAATGCATTTTAAATAATTCAAACAATCAATATTCATTTTATAAAATGAAAATATATAATAAAGCAAATACTCTTTGGTTAATATAGTGTATAAACAAACACAATAAATTTCACTATATAAAATACTTTGATCAATAACACACTGAACAAATAATGCAATGAGCCTACAATATTTTATATCTGTTGATAAAAATATAAAGACTATGACACGTAAAACAGTTACAAAAACATTCACATTATTTTACACGACTAGTTAAATAATTAACGGAATGTGTTACACTTTTATAAAACGAAAAATAAAAGTAAAAAATCATATTTTAAATTTGATCGAGTTTTAAGTACACTTTTAATATTTGGTATAATGACTAGATAAATTGTTTAATCATGAATTCAACAGATCCAGTTAGTTCGATAAAATGACCATAGTATAACTGAAAAATTGGAATGTAAATATCAATGAATGTTTTATGCGGCATGACTTTGGTTAGCATTAATGCCTGGCATAGCATCTGGATTTGCTAATGGATCGAGTTCTGCGAACAATTTGAACCACATAGCTCTGTCTTTTTTGGTGTTTTCTAGTTTTTTCGATGGTGGACCTTCGGATAAAGGGTTTGCAGCTTCATTTTTACTTCCGGAAGCATTTTCAGATAGTGGAGAAGTTGGTGGTTGTGTAGGATTTTGAAGCATAATCGATGTGAAATCCTGCTGAAGCAAGAATTTTGTAAAGATCGCGGTTTTTTGATGGAAATATATTATTTTTTATTACCTGAAGTAATTGGGATGGCATAAATGATTCGATGGATTGAGATTCATTTAAATTCAATCCTAAAAGATCAGGATTGACTGCAGATGCTACCTCGCTATTTGTTTCTTGAATAGAAACGAGAGAATCTATTAAATTCCCAACAGCATTCTCTAAAGTGTCACCAGATGAAGACGCTGCAGCTTTTTGTGTGTTCGGAACTGATTCTTTATTTTCTGAAGATAACTCTTTGATGTCTTTGAATTCGTCCTAAAACAAAGACGTAAACAATATTTGTACAAAAATAAATATCTTCACAAGCGATCATATCTTACTTGAAAAAATAGCATTGTATCTTTATCAGTGGGATTTACATTTTCATTTTGCTCTTCACCGGTGGGACCTTGAGATAGTTCCTTGAGAATAGAGAACTCATACGATGGAGTTTCCGATAATGTTTGAGCCGTCAAATTGAGAGTTTCTGAAGCCTTTGTAAGAAATTCCAATAGAGAATTTTGATAGTTAACTAATGCATGAGAGAACATGTTGCATCTCGCTGCAGCTAGAAGATCCACCTATTAATAGCAACAAATGTTATTTATTAGTTTCAAACAAGTTTCACAACTTAGTTACATTCACAGAAATACATGTCGTTGGATATGAGTGGAAATATCAACCAAAAAGCAGAAACTTATTGGTTAAAAACACTTAAACTTATTAAAAAAAATATATTGGACAGGTAAGTTGATATTTGATAGTTAAAAAACTGACCATTAAGGAAACAGAACATATGTGAAAAATATACCTACCTTCTGTAAACAATCCAACGTCAGCTTATCGAAGGTAGCTTTACTCTGACGAACTTGAGCTTGCGCTTTGCGATACTGATGCAGACCGGCTCCAGTGTCGGGATCTAGTTTAGCGCTGGCCGCTTTCATCCAAGATAGGGACGCTCTATAACTTTGGCGAGCGTTTTCCATACTGGACACAGTAGTCCTCGTATCCGACACCCCTCTAGCCCTGAACGTATCCAGCTCCCTTTGCAGTCGCAGCAAAGGGGTTCTCTGAGTTCCTCTCTGAGCCCCCATATAAGCTATGGTTTTACCGGCCTTGGCCAACGCCCTGGAAGCGTCTCCCGAATTTAAAGAAGACGCTTCGCGCAGGAAGCCTCCGAGAGCCGCTTCTTCGTGAGCTAAAGCCGAAGATCTCTCCCTCTGCTCGCCGGTCAGTCTTTGGAGCAGAGCCGAAGATTCCGATATGCTGCGGAAGAGTTCCAACTTGGCGTCGAGTTCGGCATCGGAGGACACTACGCAAGCGTCTTCGGGAGAGCCCAGACGACGCAGCACCGATTGTCTGGCTAACCAGAGCTGATGCTGCATCGTGGAAGACGGTTTTGACGCTTTCAACGCGAACTGTCACTTTATCAAATGTTCGATGACGTTTACGTATCTGGTCTAAACGGAACGATTTGTGGTTCGGTTTATCGATGCTGTTTGAAGTAGGATGTTCTTTTTATAGCTCTTCATAGCTAAATTGTTGCATTCATTTTTCTGTTTAGATTTGAAATATTTTTATATCGTTTAGGGTTAGTAAATTACTAGTTAAATAATAGCTATCACTTTGATAAAAGCCATTATAATGGTAATTAATCTAAGAATCTTTTGATAGATGAATTTCATTGTTTTTTTTCAATCATCAATTTGTAGGTGAACTGTAAATCATAGCAGTAATTTTTAAAGAACTTGCAGCCGTACCTATCAGACTATTGAACTATCATCTAATGATCGTCAATTTGTCATCAAATTCCAATCACACATATCTAATTCCAATATTATAAAATAACGCATAGTGTAGACTATCTCAATAAACATCACCAAACGTCATCAAACACAAAAAAACGCCAATAAATATTAAAAATAAAATCAAAAACAACAATGAAACAGTCAACAATCGACAATCGAATCGATTTGTCGTCGATAAACAAAACGAAATACGTATGAAAAAATAGCGTAGAGGGGCGAGCCGCCGCGTTCGGCTTCGAAGCCTCGTTCGCATCTCGTTTTGGCAGTGGTCGCGTGGGCCGCGGCCGGGTGCTCGCGTAGTGCGCGTCGCGTCCGCCCCGCCCCCTCGTCCCTCGCCCCCCCGCACCGGGGCCCCCCGACGAGAGGGATGCAGTGCGCGCCGCACGCGCCCCCGCAGCACATCGCGGGGCCGCTGCCCCTGCAGCTGCCTCCGCACCAGCACCACAACTCCAGGAACGACGGTACACAAATCTCGCTTCGATAAATACACACCACATCGCATCGTGCACCCGACGTCCATGTCTCTCTTCGTTTCATCGTGTAACGGATCGGCTGTCAAATTCGGCTTCGCTTGTTTTTTTTCGCGTTCGTAAACTTCCGGTGCTTTTTTTGTTTTTTTTTTTTCGATCTTCGATTTTGTCAGGTTGTCTGTTCTGTCTTTTTTTTAAATCTTCGGTTTTGTCAGGTTGTCGGTTCTGTTTTTGGGGAGGCGGGTCACTCACCCGTTCTGTCAACTCGGCCCTCGGACGCTCAAAGTGTGGGTCGAGGGGCACTAATTGGGGCATCGATAATCTCTATACGTAAATAGCGAGAATTTGTGTGTCTGTGACGATGACGTTTGATGCATGTATCGTTGATTTGGTGTGGAAAGAATTAGATTTGAGTCTAATAATATAATTTGTGTGTCTATGACAATGATGCTAGATGTATGTAATGTGTACATATTTTGATATATTTAATTTATTGAAATTTTCATAGAAGTGTGTTTGTCTAATGATTCTAGATGTATGTTGAATTACTTTGGTATAGAAATAATTACATTCAGATCTTGTGATTATGTATATTTTTACTATAGAAATTGCATTTGAATTGATATATTTAGCCATCATAAAAATAATACTCAATGATTTATATGTATATTATTATGTGAACTTATCTGTGTGTAACGATGATGTGTTGTTAATATATCCATACACATTAAATATTGCTGCTGTAGTTAAAAAGAGACAAAACAATGAAATCTTAAGTCAGACGAAAGCAAAGATATATAGGGACATGTTTGCCCAATCTCTTCATCTTCTGTTTTCTTAATTCAAAAGAAAGTTATAAATTGTTCTCATACACATTAATATTACTTTTATGATGTATAGAATTGTATAAAAAATGATTTTATTTTCCGATTAGATAAATAACTATTAAATAGCTGATTATTCATTGTTCTCGTGTGATATGTGATATTTTACATGTATTCATTTAATAAAGATTATCATCTTTATCAGTTTATATCAGCAGATGTCTCGATACTATTCATATTATAATCCAACTGCAATTTAAATTGAATATTTTTAAATTTTTAAATTTAAAATATAACTACTTGAAATGTTCCGCTTTTATCTTTGATTAGATATTTTTTTCTTAATCAGTTCGTATCGAGTCAACAAATGCTACTTTTCTGTTTAAATTATTTTTATTTTAAATCTTTAATTTTCACACTACTTAATATTAAATATTTCTCAATGTAAGAAATCAATCATTCACATATACATTTGAAATATAATATTTATTTTGCCTATCGTTCTCGATCGAAAACCTGCGATTAAGTTCTACGATAAAATATTTATCATACTTTATTTGACCTAATTCTATTTTCACTTAGTCATTCATGGTGGTACCTGTACCTTTTTTTTTCAGAAATGAATGAAACTGAAATTAATTGACAGTAAAGTGAGAATGATTACTCATTATTTTTTTCCGCATTTAAGCATTATAATGAGATATTTATCGTTTGTGTTTTAGACTTTTTTCTGAGCATTCTCAGTTTTTCCACTGACTAATTTAACATTAATATAATTGATGATGTATCTTTTCTCATAGAAGAAAATACGCTATTTTACAATGGCGCAATTGTTTATTTTTGTACGTATTAATATGTTCATATATTAAATAAAAATATAATAATTAATATAAATTAGTCATTTCCTGCTGCTTCAACAACAACGCAGATTTTGTTAATAAAAATTTAAACCGCAGCTTACTCATAGAATGGAATTATTCGAAACAATAAAATTATTATATAGTTTCAAAATATCGATATCTGATAACTAATTGAGTTTCTTAGTTTTTCTCGACTATTTGTTTTATAGAATCAGTAAATTAATGCACCGAACGACTCATTAATGATCCATATTTATATCTGACCATTCAAGACAAATCATAAGATCTAAATACCCCGAACATTCATACAAATCACGCGCAAATTTTAAACAAACCGAACTCGAAATGAAAATAAAACGAAAACGCAACACCCACGTTTTATTCTCAACATTCGTGCATCGGCTCGGATTAATCTACGAACCCTTTCCATTAGGATAAATCATTTTATCGCGAGGGGTTGACACAACGTTTGCAGAGGGTCAGACCCGTTTCCCTAATTGATTTACAGCATCCAGTGTGTAAACTGTAAAACGTATCTATTTATTCAAAAATTAATCGATTAAATCCGAGGACGCACAGTTTGGCGATCGCTGACTTTAGTCTTCGGTACATCGAGACTATGATGATGATGCACCGCTTATTATACAACTCGTTGATAATTCTTATCGTTTTGTTGTTTGTTTGTGAAATGCGACATTATTAATGGGTTGGTTGTTGAATAGGAAGTTTCTGGAGTCGATGTCTTCGTGATTTGCTCAGCTGCAAGTAGTTTTTTTTATAAGATTCGTGTGTGATTTTTGTTTTGTAGTTCTGTGTAGATTTGATATAAAATTGCTTTTATTATAGATTTTTGATTCAAATCGTTTATTTATTATATGAATCTCATTGAATCTACATGAAGTGCAATGCATATTTGAAGTTTAAGTAGCTTTAAATGGTATTTGCTTCAAATATAGAATTTTTATCCGTTTGGACATTTTGATTCATATGATTAGTAATTTAATGTCGTATGATAAATAATTTCATGAGTCACAATATTGATTAGATTTGGTTTGGTTTGGATTTTTTTATATTTCAATTACATATTTTTGTATGAAGTTAAGATTTATGAAAAGTTTATATAGGATAGGTTAGTTTTAGAATATAAATTCTAGCCATATTTATTCAATTACTAACCACAGATTTAAATATCTGCTGTTAAATTTGAATACTGCTCATATTTATTCAAACGTTGATCATAGATTTAAATATCGACAGTTTTTAAACTCTGACTGTTTGATTTAAATACTAACCAATAAAATATAAACTTTCGTTTATTCAACATATATTTTGTTTTATTTATTCATGTATCATCATAGATTACAAAAAAAAAATGCTGAAATATTATAGAGGAAGAATGACAAATATGGACCACTGTGATTCACCAAATTTAAACCGCCATTTAATTTCGCATAAACTCTGATTATGATTAAATACATAAATCAATCATTAATCACTAATATATACTTATTTTCCATCCTCTACATACCAAATTTCTTCTTACATTTATAAAAAAAAATGAAATCTCAAACATGTCTCAATTTTCAACCTCTCACGAAAAATAAACATTCTTTTCGGACAATATTACGTATGCAAACAACTTTTCAACTCTTATCTTCACCCGACGAGATATGATAATGCTCTTTTTGTAAAATTTGAATTATTTAAAGCTAAAATGCATATGAATCCTATCGTGTTTGACCTCGTTTGACAAATGCTCGTATCGCATACGACCCCGATTTCCGTTTATGGTGCATTTTAATAAAAAAAGCTTATTTCCTATGCGATTTTAGTACTAAACCACTTCTACTAACCATAAAACGCAATATAATTAAAATATTAATATTTTAGAAAATTTACAATATGCACTTATGTCGTTTTTAGAAAATTGAACGAAACAATTAAAATTTCTCCGATGACATTTGTGAAAATTTAATTTCACTCAAATCGCTTTCAGTTCAACGAAACTATAATACTTATCGTTTTGAATTAAGATCTTCCATTTTTTCGTCGTTATGATTTATGATAATCACATTTTCTGGTGAATTTTCTCCATTTATGTACCGGTCTTAATGTGTTATGAATACATATTAAGGCGCATCCACGCGTGGAAATTCGTTCGCGTTATTTTCGATGGAAAAAATATTCCGCATTTTTCATACATTTTCTATTGTTCGCCATAATATGCGTGCAATACGCACACCAGCGTTTCTAAAACATTTTTCAAGGTCGAGTTGCTTAGTCATGGTGGTTTTTTTTGCGTTATGTAAGTTGTGGAATGTGATATGTATGAATATTTAATTATCTAATTGTGTTTTTTTGCTGTGTTAAAAATATTTTATTTGATTTATTTATGGGTCATCTCTGTTATAAATGATTAATTTGAAATTAATCATGCTTATGTTTTTGTTTTAAAATTAAGGAAAAAAATCTTATCGAACGTCAGTTTTCTCAAACAGACAAAACAATCGTTATTTTTAAAAGCTTTATCTATAGTTCATTTTGAAGGCATACTTTTGAAGTGGTTTGAAGTCTGCAAATGTCAAACTCACTGACATTTTAATCATCGGTTTTGCCGCAAAACTTTCGAGTTTGAAATGAAATTTTGATAGAAAATTTTCCGATATTCACTGAACACTATTCACATTTTCTTGAGATATCAATTATTAGAAAAATACATTTATTTTGGTTCTTTTCTGTTATTTTTTCAGCATAAATAATCGATGGATACGATTAAGTTAGGTTAGGTTAGACTTTAAATTTTTTCACGATATATTAGATCTACATTTTTGTTTCGTTTTTCATATTTGATTAGATCAAGTTTGTTTGAGTGACTTGATAATTGGACAATAGAAAACTATTATATGTTATTATATGTTATTATATGTTATTATTATATGTTATTATATGTTATTTATAGATAACACAAAACCTTGATCGAAAAAAGAAAAACAGAATTAAATACGATCATTACAGGTCGTTACGTCCTCCTCGAGAGCCTTGATTTATTACAGTTATAAATACGTCGTTATTATTATCTTCGGGGAAAATCGAAACAACCCCCCACATTATAAGGGACAGAGTTTTCACTGTCCAAGGGTCGCTTCTATTCCTGGACCATTCATGCAATATTTATTACGACCGTACAGCATATAGATGGTCGTAATAAAAAATGCGCATTGTCCTTAGCTCATACGAAGGGGTTGATTTTGTATGTATTTTTTTTCGTTCGTGTAAAGGGGGGGTGTTGAAAATTCGTTAGTGTTCGTTGTGTTCTCACGGTTTCGATATTTTTTGATGGGTGAATGTGCTCGTTAGTGCTTTTTATTATTGGTTTTTGGTGTTTTAATTGGATGAGGGTTTGTATTGTAAGGGGAAACTCTTGAATATAGGCGGAAATTGTTGCTTTTCTAGTTATAGATGCAAGAAATGTATTAATTTTTAGTTTGACTCTTGGTGAAAAATGTACGAGTTCTCCTTTATTATGTGTAGGGATGCATTTATAAGAGGAACGCTTTTCTTTTCTTGCTGGATTCAAGCTAGAAATTCATTCCTTTCTTGCTCTAGATACGAGCACAAAAGCAATAATTTCTAATCAAGCAAATGAAGAGCATTCACTTTGTAAAACATATCTATTTATGAGGGAAAATGCGTTGCTAGAAATTCTAGCTAGAAACCCTATCGTCATTCAATAGTATAAAGGCAATAGTTTGTAGTTCGACAAACGCGAAAATTCCCCTTTCATAATTCATCCATAATATTAAGTCAATAAATATAATTAAAATACACAAAAAAAAAAGATATTTTATTAGAACGTTTCAGTTATTTTATAATGTGATTTTTATTTTATTTCAGTCACAAATAGCTGTTAGTCAAACGATATGTTGTTTTTTCTATGAAATGTTATCGTTTTTATTTCCATGTTTTTCTTATCAAACAGGATATCAAAAAAATATATCGCTTAAATGTGGCATATCGATTTTTCAGTTGTTTGATGAACTAAAAAAATACGACACAAATTGAACGCCAATAGCTTTATTCGATATTCATTTTCACAATTGAGTTTCATTATGAAATGAATTAACGTAGAAAATGCGATAACATGACCCATATTTTTAAACGGCACTCTGTTTATTTTGTCGGCGAACTTATTTATTATTTTTAATTGACAGATTAATTAAATTAAATTATGAAAACTTGAACTTTTCAAATTGACCTACGATTATCATTATCCTATAAGAGCAACACTCATTTTAATCATCCACACACTAATTAGTCACTTTAATTTTGTGATATTTAATAAATTGACTCAAAAAACATTCTGACACATTTTTAATCATATTTATTTATTATAATTGTATGTATTTTTGAAAAAAAAACTATCTTACTAAAATCTTACTGAATGGGCAAGGACAAAGAAATATAGCAACACCTAGTGCTTTCTCTTTCCAACTCGCAAAAGTTCAATATACATATGTCGTAGCCTCTTTTTAAATAACATTGCTAATCAATATGTTCATGTAAACATTTCCACTTCAATTTGTAAAAAAATCCATTTCAAGTCAATATCCGAATCATTGCTTACAAATCTAAAGGCCGGTTCATTCACTCGTTGCTAACCCTCTTGTTAATTAACTTTTCACTCTGCAACTTCATGAATGCGTCATGACAACTGTCAAATTGATTTAAAGACCGACACTTATTGATAAAAGAAAGTAAATTTAATCACACAATTTTACTTTTTACAACATTTCCTTCAATATTCAACTTCTTATACTTTCCTATAACACTATAGTCACAATCTCACGTGCACTCACCTACATACATAGAAGCTGCATACCGAATCACCCCAAACTCTCGCTAAAAGTTCCATCTCGTGCAAACACTCGAAGAAGTGCCGTTCCAGCGAAATTAAACTGTTGTACAGCATCGTTTCATGCATCTTTCACTATCCAGAGTCTCATTGGTAATTTATCACAGCACTGTGTGTAGTACCTGTTCTACAGTTTCAAACTCGCCGCGGTTAACCGCACTCAGACCGTTCCGTCGTTAACTTCGTATTATGTGTGCTTTGCTTTTGTTATTCTATTTTTTTTTTCATATTTTAGACTTCACATTAATGGAGGTGTTTTAATCAGAAATTTGACTTTTTGTGTACGTGATGTAAAAGTTATGGTCGATTCACATTGCAAACGAACTGATCGGTTTAGGAACTGTTGAACGAGACACAATTATACGACAATATATCATTTTCAGAAAGAGATACATAGGTGTATCACCGTATAGGTGTTTCTCATTTTCAGGTTCTGTACGGTTCACGCAAAACACACCGTCTGAGACGTCATAAAATAAAGAAAGGAAAGCAACCCATTCATTTTTTGTGTGCGAGTGACAAAATCACACAGAGGGGGAAAGAAATAATAAAGAAATAATGCGCATAATGCCGTCGCATTCACACACAAAGAATTAAATGGTCGTTCATCTCTTTCTTTCTTTTATGACGTCTCAGCCGGTGTGTTTCCGCCTTTACTCTGAAGTATCACAATATGAATAATATATGTGTTGTATTGCTTATTTTATGAAAATTTACTAATGAAACATCAATAATCGAAACTATGCTTTTGTCACAAAGAGGACTGCAACCCTGCAGCCTCTTAGGACAAGTAGTCATTTAGATATTACTGTCCACAGTAATAATAAACGAAGCAGTATATACTTTGGGAATCGTTGTTAATTGAGCTGTCGCAGTAATATATCGTTTCACTGGATTCGCAGAATGACATACACGTTTACAGATTAGCACTAGTGCTTTTGATTTCTTGAGAATTATCGATAAATCCCATACATTTTCACGAAGTCAGTACAATACTGAAAATACAATAGTATTCTTAGTAATAAAATTTATTTCCCAGATATATATGTGAGATTATTGATAAATCAGCATCAAATTGTTTACTTGTACAAAATATTCTACAAATCGAATAATTCATCTAATGTACATCTCATATTACATGTTTACAACGCAAACATTATTGGTGGACATCGTAAAAAAGAATCGATACAAATCCCGATTGTGTAAATTTTTTACAGTGCAATTTTGTATTTTTTTTTTCCAATTTATCGCTCGATTATGATTTTATGAATGAATCGCTCGTAAAGGTCTCGTTTAAATATTTATCGCACATGCGCGTTTGGCGCGCTTTTATTAACATTTCGTTACGAATCGATAAATTTCAAAATAGAATTTTCCTTTGAACCGTCGATTTTTGAAGGCTTCATTCAATATGTCCGAGTGTGTTTTCGAAACGTCGAATTTTCCGACAATTTTCCTCGGAAAACTCATTAAAGATTATAGATATTTCAGCTATCTTTTTGATGTGCGTTTCGAATCAGACCATAAAAATATCGAACGTTCGATTGATTTTTTTTTTACAACTTCTAAATACATTATAGACGTGATATATACCTACTGTTCCGCGTAATTTCGTTACGATTTGATTAAATTATCGTATTTTTTTTGTAACAATTTGAAACGCGGTAGTGCAAGTCTTAAATGGCGGAAAATATTTCGCGAATCGAATCTTTTTGCACTTGGCATTGAACGTCGTATTTAGATTGTGTAGTTTATTATATGAGGCATTTTTCACGTCGAAGTGCTATTTTATTACTCGATTTCCATACATTCATGTCGACGATTTTAATTGCATTGTTAGCAACGTTGAAAAGCCGGGAAATTTACAATCGGTCGATATCAATTAATCGCTATTGAAATGCTATAAAATAGCTTTTTTTTCAATGTGTATCTGTTTTAAGTGCCATTTCGATTGTTTGTTTATTGAGTTTTAAAATTCTGCAGATGTATAAAACAATATAATCAATCAATGAGCAGTTCATTAAAAGTCTCATGCATATGTGTAAATAATTGTATTTAAAATCCTTTATGTGCAGTAATATTTTCTGTGCGACAATTATGAACATGAAGAAATACAGAGTAGGTTTGATTATTTAAAAAAATCGGAGTGGCTTGAAAAGTCCATTGCTTTAGATCCCTACCATTAATCATTCCAACTTTTGCAATGAATAAACGCGAAAATCAATATGTATTTTTCATAAACAATAACATATAACAACTGAAAAGGCCAAGGGGTACAAGTAATTTCGAGAAAAGCGCGCTTAAAGTAGAGCATGTACCTACATGTATTAAGAGGAAGTCGAGTGATTCGATGATATATCTCGGCACACGTTCCAAATTCGTTTATATCATTTTGCCACCAAATACATAAGTGCACATAGAAGCAATTCCTGACCATAACTCAATTTCTGCAAAAATATCACTTATATCCCTAACCTTTTTTAATCGTCATATGATTCTTATTCAAACTACTTAGAATTCAACGTAGAACAAAATCAAAGTAGCTGAAAAAATCGATAGCTGCAAATTTTTGTCTACTACCTGCAAAATACTGCAAGAAAACAATATTTTTTCAATATACCTAAACAACAATAAAAATATTTTGAATTTCACAATGCAATAACAGCTCGTTCGACGACCATCAACCTCCCACGCCAATACGCCAACCACAGCAGCGCTTTGTCTGCTAACTAACTAACCGAGCAAGTACTACACTCGGTTCCAAGTGGTCAGTCGGCGAGCTGCTTTGGCGCCGTCTAGACGCGTGTCACGTGACCCATCTCAGCCATCAACCTTTCGGAGGTAAATGCGCGTGCGCATCCCTGACGCAAGTGACGCTGGATTTCACACCCCCCTGAAATCCCGTTCGATTCCTTTGTTTCTGACTGGGATATGGAACGTTTTTAGTTCGATCGGTTAGAAATCGTTGTGTTTTTAGTGATCGTTTCTAGCTGGATTAGTGTAAAATGTTCTTTCGTAATGGTGTTAGTTCAGGTATGGATTATATAGGGAGTAGTGCTTGTCGTTTGTCTGACTAGAAATTTTAAAAATAGCGAGAAAGGCAACGATTTTAACTAGAATCTAGATAGAAAAGAAAAACATTTCTGATAGGAACGCTTTTCTTTTGTCTAACTAGAATCGATTGCATTTCTAGCTAGAAATGAAAAGTGTTCCCACATTTATTCCATTATTTAATGTTTATTATGAGGAAATGTTTTTCATTTATATAGCTTGAAATTATTCCTTTTCTCGTCTCACATCTAAATCAAAAAAGACAATATTATTTCTAGCTAGAATGAAAAGTTTCCAAGATTTATTCCATCCCTGGATGAATATTATAGGGAAACATTTTTCCTTTGTCTAGCTTTAACTATTACCTTTCTCGTTCTAGTGCTTACATCTAAATCAAGAAGAACAATAAGGTTTCTAGCTAGAACGAAAAGTGTTCCCACATTTATTCCATCCCCGAATTGACAAAATTGAAAAACATTGTTTATATAACTAGCTTGAAACTATTCCCTCTTTCGCTCTAGTGCTTACATCTAAATCAAAATAGACAATAAGGTTTCTAGTTAGAACTAAAAATGTTCCCTCACGCAATCCATCCGCGATTTAAAGTGAAAATATTTGAACTAGTGATTTTTTTTCGATTTCCCGTTCGCGTGAGTCAGTGTTCGTTGTGTGTGAAATAAATGGCTTTACGTTCAATTTTGTATAGAATTTTTTTTATAGTCGTTCGAGGTCTAGGTCAGCCGATCTGTTGGATATTTTTTTTTTATGGTGGACGAGTCGGTTTTTGTGAATTTTTGTCGCGTGTGATTCAAATATGTAGTCTGTTTGTGAATATATTGTTTACGTTATGTGTTTGTGTTATGGTCGTAAAATAGGCGCAGTCGTGATTGACTTGGAATGGAGTTATCTTGTGTGTTTACGAATCGGCTGCGTTTGATCTTTGTGGTTGTGGATGTTGAAATTGTTGATAATTATGCATCGTAATTATTGCTTTGCTCATAATGCATAACATAGTTGCATTTGGTATATTCTGATGAAATTTTATAAAATCTGTTGTTGAGTTACGTCAAACTGTAACAGAATAGTGTGAATGATTATTGATCTTATTTAATAGTCATCACAAATTCTATTCAATTTATTTACATTGTATCATAAAAGTTCACAATCTCGAGCAACTCCAGTCACAATATATTTCAATATGACGAACTAACAAATTTTAAACAAGACAAAACTACATTGTATCAATTCTAAGAACTACGAGAGAGAAAACGGAATCAATCCATAAAATTTATTACATTTCATTAGAAATCGAACAATGGCAAAACTCCCGACTGCAATAAAAATCTATTTATAACAAACACAATGCATTAATTTGACTTGGAAAAATTCGAAAGGCGACATTCCGCATTTAGAACATTACCATAAATACCAGATCGACGGTTTCGTTATCGCTTTTTTTTAGCGTAGCTTCGAAACTGCAAACGTCGAGAAAATTAGCGAAATGTGACGCGAATGTGTTAACGAATCGTTAACGAAACGATCGATGGTTTATTTGTGTCATCGTTAAATTAACGATGCAGCTGAGGACCCTTCGTGTCGATTTTCCGGAAAATTCCGGTTCGGAAACGAATGTTTGTTATAGGTATTGACGAGAAAATGTAAGATATTTGATGTTCGAATTTGTTAAGATTTATGTACATGGATGTATGTAAATCGTAAGTGAGTTGTAGAAAATTTAATTTATGGGGTTTCGAGTTGATTGAATTTGAATTGTTTTATATTTACTTTCATAAAAACTCTTCATTGCATTATGTCAAATCATTTAGGGGTTGGTATTTTCACCTCTGGTTTGAGAATAAAACGAATTTAAACTGCACGTGGTCCTCCAACTACTATCTGTCTAAATCTGAGGGAAGAAATGGATGTATGTTTTGTTGTAAGAATAATAGTAGGTCTGTCTCTTTTAGCTGCTGTTTTAACATCTCGTAGTTGGAGGTACTGCGTGTAGTTTAAATTTGTTTTATTCTCAAACCAGAGGTGAGAAGATTGGTCCTTAATAGAAATTATTTATATTATATTAATTGACGACTGAAAAGAGCATGAGGTACAAGTGACATTTTTGACAAAATAATTGGAATTGCTTCTATGTACTCTCATATATTTGGTGGCAAAAGGATATAAACGAACTTGAAACGTGTACCGAGATACATCATCAAATCGCTCGACTTCCTCCTAATAAATGTAGATACATGCTCAACTTTGAACGCTCTTTTCTCGAAATCACTTGTATCCCTTTTCCAATCGTCTATTGTAAAATAAAAAAATACATTATCTGAAAAAAACCATAAAAAATCATTCGCTCGCACCGTTACCGCGAAACCTATTTATTACAAACAAAACACACACAACGACCGTTCTTTGATCATTTATTCAACGCACCCAGCCTTACCAGGGATAGTCAACCTTACATATAATTTGTATATGGATCGTCACAAACCCACTAACAGCGTTTCGAATAATTCAGGGTTCATTCGGTATGCAGTTCTCGTATCGGTCTGTAAACAATCCCTTTCGTGGTAACGTTGACGCATCGCTGTGTCCACACTTTTGATGTTTAATTTAATTTTGATTCGAGCATAATTCACTCTGAGTCAATACGGGGTTCAATTGGGAGCCTATTGTTTCGGCGATTGATGGGTTAAGTTTCGTGTCCGTGAATCTAATGTGTGGTATTGATTCGGTTTGAGTTTCAATTCGGGTTATCAAATTAAGGCTTAAGTATTGAATTTGTAATGGAAAGTTTAATCCTTCGAACTAGCATGTTGAGATATTTTGGAAATACTTCGAATGTAAAGGGTTATGATTGTTAATTAATACTTAAGTGCATCTAATTGAGTATAATATGATTAACTCCATAAAACGAAAAGTCGAGTTTCTTTACGTTTCTCAAAATTCCATTAATTTCTTTCATTCTGTTTATCAAATATTTTATACATACAATTTTCGTTTATGATAAGCTACATATGTGTTAAGTTCACATTAGAGTACATAATCAATCAAAATGGCTTTTGAAATAAATGATTCATTAATCAGTATCTAAACAGAATTTGTGATTTAATGGTATTTATCTTTATTACTCAGGAAATATTTCACACTTAAAAAATCATGAATATACTAACAATAAGTGCACTGACATTCAAATCTCTTTTTTTTTTAAATGAAATTAATCACTTTATGCACTAAACTCTCAATTATCATCAAATCAAATATTTGCTATAATCATCGAAAATGATCTTCATCAATCATAACAGTATTGCAATGATTCGTCATTCAAAGTTTGCTTAAGTTCAAGACAAACAGGCGAAATTGAGTCAAGTTCAAGTGTAATCGTTTTTACTCGATTTCGTTCGAAAAAAAAAATCGCGTGACAAACGTTTTATTGAACCGAACCGATTGCTGTAAAATCGTCTCGAAATGCGAACCGAGTGTTATCGTTCGTTCAAAATCGATGGTTTTCGTTTGTAGTACCTACTTACGAAACGAAACTGGGTCACCGCGTGAAACTTTTTCAGACTTCCCATTGGGGTTAATTTAAATGAATTCGATTATAAAACCGACTTAAGGCGAAGTTCATTAAGTCGTAACGATTCTTCGAATTCATTGTTATTGTAAAGTAAAATTCGATCGAAGTTTTCTTTCGTGCACTAATGATTTTAATTCTGAACACTTTTTGAGAAATTTTGTATTTTTTCGTAAAATTCGTATTAAATAGGTTTATTATTTAAAGAGTGATCAATTAAGCTTCTTAATATTGCATTTGAAATAATTTTCTTGGAAAAATTAGATAAATAAAAAACATTTCTCGAGAGATTATTGTGTAATAGTTGTCAGATTGGAAAAAATCCTATTTCATTGTAAACTCTATATCTTGATAAATTGTAGCAATGCATTAAAAAAAGAGTCTTATAAAATATAAATTTTGTACATCTCGACTCGACAATAATATTTTCTCAGTAATGTTTTCTTTCAATCGAATTTTCCCATGAAAATCATTCCATGTGTAGGTGTCCAATGCAATATTAAGAACCATATTTAACTAGTCTTCAAATTACAAAAGAAACTCCAAATCCATTCAGTAAAAATTCTGCATACAAGTTCAACATTCGTCAAAACACCCAGAATTCTTTACAATAATGAATTGTCAATTAATATTTTTTTATTATAGATTATAAAATTATCAACAATGAAAATTTTGCCTAAAAATACAAAATTTATCAAAATCGAATATGTCCAGAATTCCTCCCAACATAGCACACATAAAACGGATAGTTGTGCGATGTTCACCGCAAAATCGTATCGGTTTCCCATATAACGACCTCGATCGGCAATTGTGTGCGACCGTTATTCGATAGTCGATTTTTTCTTATGTCGTAATAACGAATTTCGTAGTAAAAAATTCGCCATCGTTCTCTCTTCGTATAACGACGAGATGACACCGCGCTTAGTCAGCCTCCGTCATCCTAAGGCGACCCGCCCACGTTACGAAGTTCGTTATTCGCGATGACGGTTTTTTATTCCGACTGTGTTTCAAAATCTAGTGTGTTTTTATATTCGATTCGAATTTGTATAAATCGCGTAGGATTCGCATTGTTTGTGAAGAATCGCGTGTGACTTAACACTAGTGGGTTTGACGCTAAAGGAGTAGTTTATCTGAGGATGAATCATGCGATTGAGTTATCTAATCTTTGTTTGGCTTATCTATTTTTTTATATATGAAATTGAAGGTTTTATATTTTTTGTTGAGTCGATTCGTATTTAAAAAGAAATGGAAATCTTGTGAGTTAGACATAGATGGGTCAAGTGAGTTGCTGAAAAGTTATAAACGAAAGAAAGAGAAGCAACCCATTCAATTTTTTCTGAGAGAACCTGTCTCACTTACACACAAAGAATTGATTGGTTGTTCATCTTTTTCTTTCGACGTCTCAGAACGATGTGTTTCCGCCGTGTATTATATATTATTATATATATTATATTATACATTTTTAGACTCTCATAATTTTATGACTAAATATTTCGAAGAATTTTCAATGTGAAAATAAACGGTGATGTACTCTCCGCTAGATTCTCAATTCTTTCTGAAATATTCCATATACGAAAACCAGTTTTCTCGCGGATCACTCTCATACCCATCATTCATTTATTTATTACAGTGGAAATCGCTTGCATTAAACATTTCCGCTTTCGTACCAGAAAGAGATCACAGTCGACCTTATATTCTTCGAAGTGCCGTTACTCCATCTCGACGACCTTAGATCACAAAATACTGACCAATGATGAAAATTACACGAGACGTCCTCCAAAAAGCGGCTACCAGCTCGAAATCGATTAGGATCGATAAATATTCTCGACATGCTCGCTGACACCTCACCGAATTCCATGTCCGTTTACTCGTGTAATGGATCGTCCACACCATGTTGACTCAAGTTATTGACTCCTTGCAATTCCTCGAATTTGTCTGATCCAATCCGAGATTTTTTTTAGATTGAATCAGAAAGAATCGAAATTTTTTATGGGGGAGTCAATGCTATTGATACTTTTCATGGTGTGGATGTTCCATGGGGCTTTCGAAGTGAAATACCGGTCGATTGAGCTATTCGAAGTGTAGTCTCGATCCGGTCCGGTACAAAGTCTCCCTATACGGAATACGCGATGATGGAATATCGGAATGCTGCGCGGATCCTTGTGATCATGTAAATTCGCAGACGTTTTTCTGTGTATCGTCATCAAAGGTAAAACGCCGCGTCATACGATTTTCGACGTTCAATATTTATGAAATGCCTTTAATGGGCGATTTTAGAAGGACTTTTTGGGTTTGTGTTCGAAAATTCTGCAGCGATAAGTGAAGGAGTTCAATCGTCCCCCGTTTAACGCGATTACTTCACGCGGTATTTTTCAATATGCTCGTATCACTCGTTAAAAGATTCATCATGTCAATGCATTTTTTCGAAAAAATATCGCACTTTTCTTAAAAAAAAACCGTGTGAAGTAATCGCGTTAAACGGGGGACGTCTGTATTAAAGCTTTAAGTTGCACCAAATTGTACCAAAATATTTTCAAATATATATGTACCGAAGTGCAATTTTTTTGAAAAAATATGATCAGACAATAATCGACTCTATGTCCCTATTGAATCAATTAGTAAATAGAGTTGGTTATTGTATTTCGTGTTCATGCGGAGCGCAATTTTTCATCATTCACATATCGATATTCTCATTGATCGCCATTATTCATCATACATTAGTAATTGATCTAAATATTGACTGAACTAGATCGATTTATCGAACGCGTCTTATTTATTGACATGAGTCAAATGTGTGTATGACTAAGCATAGAATTTATCTATTTTTTTTAATATTGAATGTTTACAATTTACAGTAGAATCACCTCTGTTTGTTGTTTGAACGATTTCCGATAGTGCTGTATTTAATCTGTTATCGGTTCGTACAGTAAATAAATGTGTGTCATATTCTTGTTTACAGTGTGTCGCTTATTTATTACATTATTAAATGTCACAATCAGTTTTATAATATTGAATACGAGTCATAAAAAATGCATTGCGCAATTAATGAGCAATTCAGCAAATATGTTTTGAATCAATTATGTCTTTTTCAAATTACGTCTAGTGATAAAAGTTGTGAAATGCATGTTTTGATTACGAATGTGTTCTAATTGCATGAATGATTTTCTATTAAACGATTGAATTGAATGAAGATTACGTTAATTGTGTCTGTTTATCAATCGTTTGAATTGCATCAACGAATTCCTCATTCTTGTCAATTTGGCATTCTTTGAATACATTGTCTTATTCATTCATAAAACCAATTTTATTCGTTTATTTTTAAATATTATACAATATTTTTTAACAATTTCCTTGTTTTATTTCAGGCGTAACAATGAGGGAGAAAAAGGGTGGCGCGATGAGCAAAATGCAAAAGCTGAAGAAGCGGCTGTCTCTTAGTTTCGGAAGATTATGTAAGTCTCTATCGATTAACTTAAAGAAAAGAGAAGAAAAAAGCTCTACGAATAGCTTAATTTTTCATTCTCGCCGTGGAACGAGTCTGAAAAATCAATCGAACCTAAATTACTCCGCATACCTACTGCACGATTCAAGACGTTTTCTATTTTCAATTCGATCGATCGAATTCAAATTCGACGAAATTTCGAATTTATTCAACTTTATTTCTTGTCTTTTTCCATTTATGCTGTCAACTAGGGTTGCGAATTCAGTCAGTTTGAAATCAGAGATTTTTCCGAAAAAAATACGATTCAAATTTAATATTATTCACGTTTAATCGTTTATTTGTTCGTTTTTTAAAAAATATTTAGCTTTAGGACTGTTCTTTTTACTGCTCTAGTTGACAAACCATAGAGTTAAAGTCAGTCTGATCTGTCAAAATCCGTCTTTGTTTCGCGAATTTTCGACAATTTGTAGTTGAAGGACTGTCTTTAACTCTCTGGTTAGTTAGCTAGAGCAGTGAAAAGATTGGCCTTTAATAATTTCATTAATAATGCCGCCATTTCACAGCCAACGATCCCTAGACTAGAGTTCTGTTAGCTCCTTTTCAATGTGAACCATGAAAATAGTTCTATTCCGTAAATTCGTCTGAATTTCCTGTCTACATCACTGTAAGAACTAATTTCCAAAAAAATCTCCAATAATTCTTAACGAAGACCATGAAAGTCATAGTCCGATTCCTTGTACGCGTTTGAATTTCTCGTCTACCGCTACATCACCGCAACAACTCACTTTCAAAAAAACCTTCAATAACCAATCACAACTTTAAACAAAGAAAAAAATCAAACCATCTCCTTATCATACGATCACAATTCCGCAACCCTGCGATTCTTCCCATTCGTTTTATACACCGTGCGACCTTTTCCTACCGAATTTCCGAAAGAGAGTGGAATATTTCCCACCGTTCGTGAGCCCATCCAAAATGCATGAGCCCACCGTGTCTACATCCAGTTTTTCTATCGGGCACGAGAGGCCCTTTGTTTCCTTCGGGACCGGAATATATGCGTTTAAGCACATGTACTAGATAGGTACATACGTGGGGAGAGTTGGGCGCAAAACCGCAAATGTTCCGAGGCATATTTACGCGCCGCAATGAATATGTGATACGTATGTTGAATTTACGCGAACGACCATCGGTTCTTTTTTTTTATACGCGTTTGAATTTTTTTGATAATAGGGAATCTGTTGCGAGGTAGTTTTTCGCGAGAGATTTTTGTTCTGGAGGTTGGGTTTTGAGTTTTTCGGTCAATTAGTGAGTTGTTATTGTCTGAATTTTGATTTAGGTTCGATCTTTCAATAGTTGATCTAATCTTAAAGACCTTATTTGCTTGTTCAATCTAAGGTGACAAACTTAAACTGATTTCACAATGCTAGCAAAATGTATCTGGAAAACCTATTTGAACGTTGAAAATGTGACAAATAGTTTTTCTCTACAAGTTTGGTCAAAATTTTAGTTTGAATTTTTTTGCCGGGATATATTTTTTTTTTAATGAAAAGATAAGTTTTCTATCTCAAAATTGAAATCTAACAATATTTTCTAGTTATTCGATATGAAAATAAATTTAATATTATTTTTCGTATAGAAATCTGAAATTTTCTCCTTCAAGCGATGCCTTTGTTCGCCGATTGCATTCTATGAAACGTTGCATTTTTCTATCTAATCTAGTTATCTACAAAATTCCTCGTCGACAATAGAATGTGACACTTTCGTCGCTGATTTGTCAGCTGAAATCTTCGTGATGGATTATTTTTTCCGACTTGTTTTTCGCAAAACGTATCTGGTTAATGTCGCGAATCGTTATCCCCGTCCATTATCGCTTTAATCTCGAATCGTCTCGACGATAATGCGATGTTGAATGTGCGTTTTCATTCGCATCACCCTCGAGACTCGACTACATAAAATAATCTAATTAGTTCTAATGTTATTTCTACATAATGAAGGTTCAACTCTCCTAAACACAAATAACAGCGTTAACTTTCCGCCGTCGAGTTTCGCACGCTTCAAAACATAAAGGTCTTCGAATACACAAAGCGAACTAATATCATAAAGAAACTTTCGCTTGAATCTAAATCTGAAACTTTCGATCATCGCAAAAGACGTCCTTCTACTAGTTAAGCCTATAGTGTAGCTGTACAAAACGTTTGTGCATGTCGCGTCGGGCTTCATTCACACATGTTTTTCATAATTTAATACGGCTACTTCGGAAAATTTTAAAAATACCCAATTAGATATATTTTGGGGAAGGGATGAAAGTAAAAATTCACCCCTTGACTTATTTCCCTTTCTAAAATGAATTGCATAATTAAAAACTACCTTTATGCTAAATATCACCGAACTAAACGGTTCCGAAAAATGGATCCCCGCCTTATCTATGTCGATTATATTCGCTCGATTTACATTTCATGCTCTGATATTACTAATGAGAGTTTCTAACCTAGCTTTTGCTTCTTCACGCTAAAATGTATGATTAATTAACAAATTAAAAACATTCGGGCAACAATGAATAAAATTATAGAAGTGGCGCAACTCTGTCCATTTTTAGACTGCTCCATTGTCATAATTTTAACAACTGGCTTCAAATGTGCGGTGTAAATCTTCTGTCAATAATCGATTCGCAATCCAAGACCATTGTCGTAGAAGCAGTTGACGTCATAGCAAAATCACAATAGGAGCGCATTTGTTAAACGTCATGCGATGCGCTCCAGAAGAACATTGTCATGTTAATGCACATAACATAAGTAATTATAGTCTTCTACGAGGGTTTTCAGTTGTGGTTGGAGATCGACTTCAGCAGCATCTCTTGAAATATTCAGATGTCTTCAGGTGAGGTTGGATTGCATTCATTGCCAAATATTTCGGAATTTGCGCTCGGAATGTTGTGCAGAATTCGATTGTGCTGGAATTTTAGTTTCGTGTTTCGATTCTATCTCATTTTGGACGATTTATGTTCATATTTGAATAATTTCTTAAAAAAAAATGTTATTGCAGAATGAAAATTTCAATAATAAATCGATAAATTTTATTATTCTTTCCGTATTTTCCAAGATTGTCCTTGTCGTAACAGCGCATTGTAAAATTTCTTACAACACATTCATTTTTTCGTTTGATTGTATAATTTTGAATTATAGATTCACCACTTAAATTCAATATTTCAAATTTAATCGTTATATCGATATCGTAAAGTAATAGTAGATTCACATTAAGGAGCGTCCACACATAAGTCGGCGGCTTCCAGCGGCATAACACAGTACAATATTTTATGTTCATACATAATACATTTTACCTTGATCTAATCCAATTGAAATCTTATTTTATTTAACGGCCCATTATACTCATTTGAATTTACTTCACATGAACCTACTCTGAACTTATTGATAACGTCATTCATACACAAGTACATATACCATTTTCTTCAAACGCAATTAATCCTCATCCCCTAAAACGGTTCAATTCTCTCGATTTTCAGATAACGATTTCGGGATTTCAGAGATTGAATTTCCCAACACTAATGTTTCATATCCGTGCTGCGATAGCTTCGCTAAGTTTCTCGTTCACGCTGCAATAATTTCACGTCCATTAAGCCGAATTTCGCCGAACGTTATTAGATTCGTGACCGTAAATCTGTTGCATCTTAATCGTAAATTTCGTAACGTAATCATGCACTTAATCCAACGTCCCACATTTTGATAAAACCAGACCATTCGATAGTTTTTCTGTCCGAATTTATATTTCGGACTAGGCGCGGTTTCGCGTGATACACTTTTATTAATGTGACTTTACAACGCACTCGATGGGTGTGTTCTTCGTACAACAGAATCGTTATCGAGAATTTTCACCGGCTTTTCGTTGAGGTCGTCGAAAATTTTCCCCGGAGACCGTTAATTTTCATCTTCTGATATTTTTACGACGTCGGTAATTGTTTTCGTTATTTCGCTTATTTATTCATAAGCGTCTCTCGCGGCTGGGAAACCTGCTGCTCGTAAAAGGTGGACTCGCGAGATTCGTTTTATTTGTGAATATTATATCGCATCCATTATGCTGCCAGGATGTGCTCGGAATGCTGATCGTAAGGGCCCCGATGTATTCGAATAGAAATAATAAATAATTCAATCGAATTATGAAGTCGTTTTGCGTCTCATGGGATTTTTTTATAAAAAGAAGATAAAATAATGGATGTGGCTGTGTGGACATGCGCCGTGTACGAATACTGGGCTATATGAACATGTGCCATGTACGAATTCTGAGTTGTTTGTACACGCATCGTGAATGAAGTGTCGAATATAGTACACCGCGAAAAGATACGAGTTGGACAATTAAGGTAGGTTTCATATCCAGCGACGGAAAGCGACAGTGGTAGAGTACAACGAGATGGTTTCAATGCGAACAAGAAATAGTTCGATTGTTCGAATTGTGACCTCCTGCACTCTGTCACTTTTGCTCTCCATTGCTGAAGACGAAATCCACTATTAGATATGAGTGCGATCTGTAGACAAGAATACATACAGTTCAGAATTTATACATAGTACGTGTTCAAATAGTCTAGTTTGTGTAATTCACATATCCACATCCTAAAAAAATCATGAAATATAACCATGATAGATTACAGCTTTTCAATGTCGACCCCCATATAAAATTCAAATCTTATTACGTTCGTATTGCGATCGAATTTCAATCACCCTTGATAGGATATGTTTTTGTGATACGATACGCTCAGCCTCCCACAGCGATACGCAATATCTTCAACGATATTCATATTACGTATTATTGTTGTTTTTTTCAGCACACTCGACTTTCAATTTCGCATCATTACGAAACCTTCGCTCGTTTTCTAACCTCCACCATTAACCGTTTCCCGTCACACGCATTCCGAATCTCGCAGGATACGAGACTCTCGTCTCGAGGAATACGAACTCTCGAAAAACAAGCCGTATACGTTCTCTAAATAAAACATAATGGCGAACATTTGCGAATTCGTTCTCGAGCATCTGGTCTGCGAAGTGGCCATTATTAGCTTTCGCATTTCTATTTATTCCTTCGGGGTTCGCGAGGAAGTTTCGCTGCCCGAGATGGTGGTCTTCTTCGCCGCCTCGAAACGTCGTTACGTCTCGGCTTTTAGAAGACGTGTTTCTTAACCTTTTTATCTATTGCTGCTACTTGGAATTTTAAAATTTGTTGTAAATAGCTTCTTAGTCGGGAGTTTATTCTGACTTTTCAATTTAGGAGTTTGCTTCTGCTCGTTGTGAGTACGATTCATGTGCGTCATGACCAGGGAATCGATTATACGGGGGAACCCTTTTCTTTTGTCTTGATAGAAACTGTTGTGTTTCTCGCTTTTGTGCTTTCATCTAGAGATAGAAATACATACGATGATTTCTATCTAGAGTCTGGCTAGAAATGAAAATCGTTCTCTCATATAATACTTCATCCCTTGTAAAGATTCAATGCAAATAACAATGTTCATTTTTGCTAACTTATAATTATTGCATTTCTCACTCTAAATAAGAGCACTGAAGTAAGTGAGAATCATTTCAAATTAGATAAAAGATGAAGGTTTCCTCTAGCACTACATCTCTGAATTCTCTAGTCAAGACTCACGATTTGAATGATTCCACGATGCTGATATTTCCACTTCATATATTAGGAAATTAAAATCCTTGCTTAAGAGCATCTCCAATTTACACTCCGTTTTTTCCGTTCTAGACCTTTAATCTTAAATTTTCAACAAATTGCATATTCGATACGGCATCCGTTTTTTAATAATTTTATTCATATTTTTCCACATAATTCACAATGTCCATACAACAGGAAGGAGCACGCACACGATTACGCTTCGGACATACGAAAAGGTTATACCCGGACTATACACACAACGCATAACGACACGCGAGCGTGTCCGGCATGCTCGATTAACGAACCCGACAAAAGAAAAAGGGTACAAGAACGAAAAAGCAGACGGAAAACGAACAAAAAAGACCGAAAGAAGAAGAGGAGAAGATTTCCGGATCCGACCTCGATCTTCGAATGCGTTGTATGGTGTGTTGTGGAGAGAGAGCAGTGCAACTCCGGTTCGGTTTCGAAAGGAGAAGTGAATCGGATTTTCTTATTTCGCTTGTATGCAAATGCGGTTCCGACGCCGAGCCGGCGGAATTTTAACGGTTCGGTAAACGCGGGGTGTATTCATGATGGGAAATGGAGCGGTGATGGCTGGAAAATTGCTCGGGATTCGCTATGATAGGCGCATTTTTCGAAATCCATATCGTAAATCTTTTATGTTTGTATGCAGATCGATTTAGGTGGCATCTATCTGCAGTTGGGACGATTCTGATGCTAGTTGTTTGTTATCTCACATTGGTTTAGGGGTTAATTATCCTTAACCGAAAGGACTAGTGATAACGAAACCGTTGTAAAACAAAGGCCAAAGACCAATTCGGATTGTAACGACATTGAAAAAATATCATTTGCGTTCCTAATTCAAGATTTTTTATTCTTACAATTAGTATTGTTAATGCTGCCTTATTTCAACAGTCAAAAGATTAAGATGAATCATATTTCTCCTTTGTTGCGATCAAGCTTATTGCTGCACCGGTTAGGAGCATGGCCATCTTAGTTGCGTAGGTGATGTATGACATTGAAGTCACACTAGGAAGCGAATCGTACTACCACTTTTTAATGTCAATAGCGTAGAAAATCTTTTCAAAACTGATCTGATCTCTTCGGCCTGCTTCTGTTGAGTCGTTCGATCCATCATTACGATTCCTATCAGTCATATGTGAACGAGGCATTATTTCGATAGAAATTTCAGCATCCTCATGAACACCATCGATTCAGAAGACCTCGACCGAATTTTCAATTGAAGAAAAAAACTTGTAAATTCATTTCCAAATTCCATGAACATGTAGATAGGAGGTACTTGAGCATTCGTAATGTCGCGCGCAATTCAAATTCGCTTCCTAACCGCGAATAGTGTGTTTGTTCCACGTTGACGCTTGTTTGTTGACGCTTCGCAAATTTAATTTATAGCCCGTTGTAATGTATAAATTTGAATTTTGATTCAGCCACTGTGCGGTTCGCAGGTGAACGCGACAAGGGTTTCGATTCTTCGCGTTCCCGCTTTGAATATTCATTAATTCGACACTGAAATAGCCCAAAGTCCTTTGATGTTCGAATTATATGATTAAATTCGCATAAATGCGCGTTTTTCGCAGGCCGATTTAAAATAATTTATGTTTGCTTTGTTCGCGCAAAAGTGGATCGGTTTCGTTTCAAAATTGAAATCGCTCCATATTACATCATTCACAATGACTTATTTTCCATTCATGCAATCTTCATTGGTAAATAATGCTCATTCATGTAACAGACTCGTTCGAAGTTTCCCACACTCGAGAAACAACTGAGGTTTTGGAAACACTGTCTTTGATGAAGTGCTCGAGTTTCTAACGAGCACCAAACAAAACTTTGAATATCTACATTTGATAGATTTCCTTAACCAGGACTATCTCTTGAATAACTACAAAAGTGACAACTAAATCATTATGAGTCGTCCACACGACGTAAATGACAAAGTCGTAGACTCAAGCTATTGTCTACTAGCAGATTCTCAAATTCTTTCAGTTCGAATCTGATAATCATGAGTCTGAAGAGGGATGAGTTACTAACTCGAGTCAATTCACACAGTGTGAAATACTCATAATCAGGACTAGTTATATTTTAACTTTCCCTAATTTACTTAAGAATATTAAAAGTCATTGAACCAAATAGTTACGATCGAATCCAGATCTCATTCAAGAAAGTGGAGTTGTTAAAATTTTAACAGTTCAATAGTAGAAAAAACACGACTTGTAGTGAATCATCGCTCGGCTCGGGAAACGCCCCGCATTGTAATATCGGATTTTTATTTTGGTCGTAAAATTCGTTATGACCTCCACCCACCTCCCCCCAGACCGTGTAATAAAGCGGACCGTACGTATTTCACGTTATACGCGAAATATACGTACGTACGTGAAAAAATATGTACGCAGCCGATACGGGGTCGAACTGCGCTGTAGTAGATACGTACAATAGCAGTCGTAGTAATATAATATTGTAGTAGTATTGTGTAGTAGTGCCGCGTAACGGCCGAGTTAAGAAGTGCCGCTAAGCGAATTCGGGTCGTCGTTGTAAATTCTGGGGTTTTATGCTAATTGCTTGTAAATGCAGATCAAATTGTAGTAGCGAGAGAAAAACCGCTTCAATTGTATTGAACTTTCGCTTGTAATGCAACCTTTACAATAATTTAAGGAGCCTTTTCACTTATACAAATGTTAACAGTCGGACACCTTTTTCGAGATTGTATTGGATGCGACCATGAATGTTGCCACTAAAAAAGTCGCTCAAATGTGCAGTCATAAGTGCAACTTTAAGTCACATACTATTGTACTTTGCATAGTGTAAATGACGTAGCACGAAAATAAATCATCTCGTACTTAAATCCAGCTGTCAATTTCTATCGTTTAAGATGATTCGTTTCTTTTGCATCGGCAGATTCCTTTTCACGCTGAAAAAGTGTCACAAAGGCGTCGTCCTTCGCTTCGAAAGATTGATTGTGAACCTATGATGATAATGACACGTCTTTTAATTATCGCAGACGCGCAATCAATCATTTCATAAAGCCGCTTTTTATCATCACAAATTTCTAAGCATTCCAAAATAGACGCGATTTAATTTCACCATGCGAAATAGACTCGCCACGATTACGCTATCAATTAATTATATCCGACCGTCATACATTATCTAAAGTTTGTTTGTGAAAGTTCACCGACTACTGTAATATACGCTCGAAACTAGTCATGATTTATAATCGCGAAAGAAAAGTTTCTAACGAATTTTCCGAGAATTTTCACGGGTCGACCCCATGATTCACGCGTTAATTATTGCGATTAGATCCAGGTGATTCATGCGTAACGCGAACTCGCTAATTTCACTAATCTTCCATTAGAACACGTATTCGATTCGTTCGCTTTTTTATCTGAAACTATCCAGTGGTATCTGCGTTTGTATGGAATAGGTGACTTTTCCGGAATCGTCTGCAGAATCCCGGATTCAACAATGGGAAACTGGGTTACTTCCGGCTGCTGCTGTTACACCAGTGAGTTTGTGACTTTTGTGTGTGTAGGTATAAGGAAATTTCGCATGCGAATGTTAACAATCGGGTCGGACCATAAACTTGTTTTTTTACCTCCTTTTTTCAACCCTTTGTTGTTGTCTACCGGCGTCGGAAAAACGCATACGTTCTTCTTGCATTATGTATTTTTTCCTCCTCTTTTGCTCTGAAGTTTTTCATCGAAGCAATAAAGCCGCTTTAAATTTGTTTTCCTTTATTTTTCGTTTTCGTTTCGCTCCGCTCTTCCGCGGCACGTTTTCCTCGCGGCTCCCTTAAGGTTAAATATTTACATTGGAAACTACTTTTGTCGGTTATTAAAATGCGATCGATAGCTCACTTCTAAAATTGGTATAAAAAAAATACGGTATTGATTCGAGTCGAACCACTCACGCGATACGACGAGTCTTATTTTCGTTACAAATTAAATATTAATTTAGCACGTCTCATGATTTAATATGTCATCGAGCGAGACTTTTCCATCGCCATTTATTTATCGCTCTCGAAATAGTTCCAGTCATTAAATGACTAATGTGTAACATCACGTACAGACAGCAGCTTCTGTAAATTCCAACGTCCAATTTAAACTCAATCACCCATCCACTGCTCGCGTTTTCAATAACCTTCAACTTGGTTATGAGTAATTCGAATCACCTTCAATAAGTTCGTAGACTCCATCGCCTCGATTCCACTTTCCAAGGGTCATCAAGTGCGACCCTTCGAAGGCTACATAAATACAAAATTGGTGAAAATATGAAATGCGAAAATAAATCAACCTTGTTCCGCAATCATTTATATTAGTTTCGGCCGGGTTTTAAACAAAGGTTAACGTATTATATATTATTTTAATAACGGTAGCCAGATTGCAGCCCCGCCTCGCGGTCTGCGAACTTTAAATCCTATTCTCCCCCATTGTATAATATTACGCAGACACAAACTAGAATTTCGAATGGGCGCACAATCTAGTAATCTCTCTGTCTCTGTGATATAACGGCTTACTTATGGCGCAATAATGCTCAAAGAGTCGGGATTGGTGCATCGACAATTGACTAATTTAGATTTCGTCGTTGCATGCACCTCGGTCGGTCGTTGGGACACGAAAAACCGGTCGTGACAATGCACTTTGTCGGACTCGTTTCGTGTCACATTTTGATCCGTGATTAATAGGCGATTTTGTCATGTTATGTGACTAATGTTATCAGGCGTTGCTCGAAACTATAGACTTTCAACTGATTGTGAAATAGTTTTTGTAATAGAAATCGGATGATTTACAAAATATGTTAAATTGCTTCGTATGTGCAGGTCATGCTTAATGTGATTACTAAGATTTTGTGTGTGAAAGTCTTTCCATTACGTCATATCCACGTCTAGGCCGGCGGCTTATATTGTGTTTTGCCGCTGGAAGCCGCCGACTTGAATGTGGATGCGCTATTAATCGTAAATCTTGTCGATTGCAAAATTTAACTATGTGAAAACCTTAAATGTGCACAAAATAACAAGAGAGTTTCATCTTTATCGAATAAATAGTAAAGCAACGTATAAAAATAACACACACTCATTTTTATTTTCATAGATATGAATCAGACAAATCTGACTCAAAATTCAATCCGTTCCGTTCGCAATATGCAATATGCAATATGGACGTAATATATCGCCTCGAGGGCTTTGTGCAACGTTCTCTATGTATGCACTCCGATTCCGAGTATTCGAAGTGTATTATTATATACTAGATCATTTTTACGAATAGGCTTCTTCTTAAAGAAAGAAGTGGCGCTATTATTGGCGTCTTCGCATTGGTCTTTACCCTTTAGACTCGGAATTGAATATCGTCGATTTCAAGTTCTCGAGTGGTTTTTTGCAGTTGGAAACGCTCTGATCGATTCATTCCGTGAAGCTCTTTCAGATTTTTTATCGAGTCTTCGTTTTTTTTAGATGCTGTATTAAAGTAGTCGATTGTGTGTATGAAGTGCTCTCTTCAGATTGATTGAGCTTCAATTTTTATGTGTTGAAATTGTTTTCGATGTGGCTCTATCGACTGCTGTTTGCGTTTCATTCAATTTATTCAGAATTGCGAACCTTTGTAATGCGATACGCTTAATATTCGTAATGAGCACTAAATGAGTCATTTGTATCACTTATGATCGAATTCCGTGACGTACTTTAGAATGATCGAACACTTACTTCATCCTTAGCATTGAATATTATTATTAATGCAGAAGCAATTTAAGGTTGAAAAAGTTCTTTGTAATGAACTATTTCAAGTAATCAACGAAGTAAATTTCTTAAGATAGAAATCTTGTCGTTAAACCTATTCTTGACGCATAGTTGTACGCACCATGGTCACTTCATTAGCAAGCGTCGGTATTAAGGAAGGAATTTTCAATATAAGGAAATGGCTTAAAGACTTAAGTGTTGCAAATTAATGGAAGTGAACAATAGACGATAATTTAAAGCAATTATTTTTTAATCAAATCTTTTTAATTGAAATATGTATATACTGAGCATTACCTCAAAGTTGATAAAGGATCAGGATCAGTTTGCTTCAGATCTGTACAAAGATTTAGTTTAAAAGAAACACTTTTCTAGCTCTAATTGCAAGCCCTAGAACAAGAATGACAATAATCATTAGTTTGAAAATGATAGGCATTCACCTTGCACATCTCTGTACCATGATTCATGTACATTTAATAAGAATCATAAAAGATTATCTTATGCTATTATTCTATCAAGATTCCAAGCATTTAATAAGAATCATATAAGATTACATCATTATTCTATCAAATCTCCAAGTACAGCACCAGGAAAAGCCTTTCGCTCCAGATCCTCAATCGAAACGCCACGTTTTCGCACGAGTGCCGTAATTTTCTGAGAAAAACGACCTATACACCGAGCAGCCCATAGTGTTGAGAGCCCAAGAGTGCACGTCGAATGCTTCGTTCGCGATTGTCCTGAGGCCGCCGAAGGCCGTTTACCCGCAAAGACCACTGCAACCAGCAGCAGCGGCACACGCTTGCAACACCGACACGTCGAACCGACCACCACCACTACTACTACCGCTGTCGTCTCGCCGAAACCAGTTTTAGGATTCGCAGCCTATTTATACTTTTCCGGGTTAACCGCCTCGCGAGCGAACGATGGCGATCGACCTAACCCAACAGTCGACCTTTCTGCTTCCCTCTCGGTTTCCATTTTTTAGTTTGCTCCTGTGCTCGAAAGATTGTTTTTTGGGGTTTAGTCAGGTAAAGATGGCCACCTTGAAAGAATGGCAGTCTGGGTTGTGCTTTGTAGTGCATTTACTCTAATACAACAGTCGACCTTCCTGCTTCCCTCTTGTTCCATTTTGAGTTTGTTCTTGTGATTGAAAGTTTGATTTGATCCCTTGTTTTTGAGTAGAGGTGTAGTAAGTTATAGATGGCCACTTTAAAAGAACTCTAGGCTATATATTGTAATGCATGTACTCTAGTTTGATATTGCGAACGGGAGGGCAATCAAAGTCTGCTTCACTGCAAGCGAGTTTTTTAACTTCAGCCAATAGTGTCTGGTTTTAATTAAAGCAGTCGACCCTACCCAATATTTGAACTCAACTTCTTTTTGTTTTCCTTTGTATATTTGCTTTCGTGATTGAAAGATTTATTCGATTCCTTGTTTTTGGCTTTAGGAAGTGGTGTAATTTTATTGAATTCGATTTTTATAAATAGATAACCACCTTGAAAGAACGGCACTCTGGACTATGCATAGTGATGCATAAACTCTGATATTGCAAACGGGTTAGTAATCAAAGTCAACGTCACTGCAAGCGAGTTTTTTGCTAAAGTTTTTCAACTTCAGTGTCTAATTTTAAATTTAGTTCGAATTCGCTCGCACGTTCGCAATGTATGCTAAAGAACATGCATTTCCATATGTGACTCAGAGAGCTGCTCCTTAATAATCCGATTGAATTACACCACCGCTTTGAAACAATATTTATGCGTCTACTAGAAAATCGCATAAACTCTAACCAAAAATTTAATATTCAAGATTAATCTGAAACGCTAAGACGAAACTGTTTACCTAGGACTCCGCCTTCGTCTCAAATGTTGACTGTGTGTCTTAAATAGAGTCGTAGTCGGTTTGTGTACGCTAGTTGCAATCGTCTCAGTCTTCTAAATGCAGGACTGCTATTTTCGAACCGAGGCGACTTTTTGCTCGCTTATCCGAGATCTTCGGATTCGGATAGAGTTATGTGGAAGCGATCGAATCACAGTCGGTTTAAATTCACCAGACGAGCTCTTTGTTCCGCTTAATTTGCCAGAATAATGGGAGTGTTCTCTATCGATGCCATCATCGGTTTTCACGTCTATTTACACACACACACACTGCACAGTACGCCCACTTCCAGCATGTCGTTCTGATAATGTTGATATTTTTATGGTATTTTGCAACGTCTTATGGCCTGGGTCCATACGGCGCAACATTGTCCGAGTTTATAATTATGCAAGCGGTAGTTGACATTTGATTTTATTGCGACGCCTTGCTTTCGACTGTTACGATTATTGAAAATCTGAACGCCTTTTACATTCTGATAAAATCTACGCCGGATTTTATATAACCTGGTATCGATGATTAATCACGAAACTTCGTGGGGCGATCAATTTACGATGCCCTCATCCTTCACCTCGAAGAATTCTGTTAGATGGGTCATCGTCGAGGTTGATGCTCGACGAGAAGAATTCGATCCTTTCCGGATAACACCAACACAATCAGATCTCGCTCGAATTTATTCAACTCTCGTTTTTTTGCGAGACAACAGTACAAGTTGCGGTCCATGAGAGAACACGTCATCGTTCGTTTCGTATCCTGATTCAGCCGCTGCACATGTTATAAGATCAAAGTTCGCAACTAGACACGAAAGATCCATATCTTGCGGCACCTTCGCGAATTTCTTTATTCAGCTCTCTCACCTTGGCTCCTTTGAGACCGTCCTCCAAACCATCGTCTGCTTCAAAAGACTATTTGTTTGTACACACCGTTCTGGTATGCAGCGTGAAAGTGTCCAACGTGGGTCGAAAGATAGATACGTGTGGGTTGCAGCAGCAAGTGAGCAAGTCTTGTAACGAAACTGTGGCCGTCAAACTCTCGATATTATACAATACTTATCTTGTCTCGTCCGATCAGATTTCCTTATAAGCGATCCGGTCCTTCTTTATGTCATTTTCGACCCTTCGACGGGTTGTTCTTTTTCCCAAGTATCAGAATTTGCATAATGAAAAATTATCGAGACGTTAAGCGCTAAGTGATGAAGGTTTATCGAATTTATCGCCCGTAAAGCAGATGCTGCGTATCGCGTTACTGGAATATGTATGCGCATTTTCTCGAAATTCTGCACTGTTTTTGTTTATCCTAAGTTTAATATTTTAATAAGTCGGTTTAAATTGATCAAACGCTTCATCCTCTCGCATAATTGATTCGCAGCTGTAAAACTTAATCGAGTTCTCTCGGCTCCGTCTCGATAAATATTTGAGTTTCCCCGGAGTCTGGAGCACGAACGACTCAAGTCACACCACAGACGACGACTAGCCAATGTTTATTGGTGTCGCCAACTTATCTGTGGGTTTCTTGAACCTACTCTGCAATCGGTTTGTTCAACTCACTTGAATGTGTACGGTTTTTTCAAGCCTTCCATCTTTGCTTATGTTACGTACTCTCCCTTCTTCCATTGTGCTGTTGCGTCTCTCGGCTGTGATGTTCTTCTCATTCACTTTTACGCTCTTTGTATGCTAATTGGCGCAGTCGGACATGCACTATATGCTATATGGATCGGTAGAGTCATTAGATTACTCGGTGAGAGTTTTTTTTATTCATTCTGCGTCTTGAGAAGATCGTTATTGTATTAAATATTTTTGTTGATATTGTGTTTTATTAATCAAAATATGGCTGTTGTCATTCATATTGTCGTCTACTTTGCTTTGTCTTGCATAAAAATTATTGAATGCGAAAGTGATTTATTGCGAACACAAACGTGGCCAATAAATAACCGACTCTATATCCATATTGAATCAATATTAAAGAAAGAAATAGATGCTAAAGATAGAGCAAGAAAAGTAAATTGATCATATTATGTTTCTTCTTTCTTCTATCTATATTATCTATATTATAAATACGCTAACGATGCTCGAAATTTTCAGGCACAGCCGTGCCTCGGAACCCGGGCGTTCAATTTATTAGCCCGCGCCTTACACTCCGAACTGCGCGTCGTAATTGCAAAACTGCACCGCTTAATGTATATAAGGCGTAAAATATTTTTTTTATTTCACACATGGATGGCAATATACACATCCGTGGCAATACGAAATCAGCTATAAATGAAGCTTCGATGCATGAAATCGAATGAATATCCATCGACCTTAACCAAATTGAAATCCATCCCATTCACATTGAACTTATCGACTCGAGTTAATGCACACGTCCGTCCAGCACTTAGGTGAACGCACTTTCATGCATAATTACTCCCAGGCGCCAGATCGTATTTACGACATATCTTAGCGTGGAACGCGTAACGATATCGTGAAAGGATACTCATTATTGTTCGTTTCTTGGAAAATTTGTTTAGTGAGCTTCGTGGGTGTTTTGCGGCGGATGCACCGTCTGATTGCATGTTCGTTTTTATAAGAAACCCACGCTTCTCGTTTATTATAATGCTGTATGTATGTACTTTTGATTTCAATTGCACAACGATTCAAAAGGGCATCGTTTATTCAATATTTTAAAGAATCGATCGTATCGCGGTTTGATTTAACACTGTCGGTGTTAAAAGAGTTGGATGTTACTTTGTTAAGTATCACCTTGTAAACCAGTTAATGAGCCATAATGTTCTCTTATCTCGTAATTTACGCGACGGATCCGTCCGTTAGAGGGTGTCTAATTTAAAACACTCCCTTAACGAGGGTTTTAAAATACGACTACCCCTGCGGAGTCATCGATCACATTTCATACTGAAATCAGGTGTCGTCTGCACATCGAGTACGTACACTATGGTGAGGAATTATGGACATTTTTTGAAAAAAAATCATTAATTGGGTGTATAGTTCTAATTATAATTTGAAAATTGATAGAGTACGGTTCTTAATATTGCATTTGATACAGATATTTGGAATGATTTCCTAGGAAAAATTCGATTTAATGAAAATATTTGCTCGGCAGAGATTATTTTTGGGGTGTACGAAACTAATATTTTATAAGATAACTCTTGTTTTTATGTATCGTCTCAATTCTTCGAGACAGATTTTACAATGATTTCATTGAATTATTTATACCGCTCGACAACTGTTGCAAATAAGAAATAATTTTGTTTGTTCGAATTTTCCGAAAAATTATTATAAATGTTGGTGTCAAATGCAATATCAACAACCGTACTTAATGACTCTTTAAACTACGAACCCATTTAGTACAAATTTCACATTTTTCAAATTCTTTAAGAAGAGTGTCCAGAATCTATACCAACAGTGCATAATAAAAATTGGATTCGTTGACCTTTTATAACGAAGCGATGCCGTCATCGCTATCGATTAGTTTCTCGTGACTGCGATGACAATGATCTTTTTTTCTCTCCTCACCAAAACCAATAAGTCCCGATTCTTACATATGACGCCTGAAAAATCCAAGGAGTACAAATGTCATTTTTTCCCGAAATTAAATACAGGAATCGCTTCTATGTACGCTCATATATTTGGTGGCAAAGGATATAAACAAACTTCGAAAGTGTACCGAGATTTATCATCTCCTCCATGTATTAACATGTAGGTACATTCTCGACTTTAAATTCTCGAAATTAGCGCGAAGTCACTTGCACCCCTTGGCCTTTCCAGTCCTCATTTATTGGCTTCAATTGATGTATCAATCGGCGACGGAAGTGCGGCAGCATCCAGAGTTCAATTTCCGTCTTTGTCGCTTTAAAACAATTGCCGAGGGATGCATGCATCACGCCATGTTTGTTGTAAACGTGTAACGACCTCATCCTTTTAATCTAGTGATTGACATGAGTCACACATCAATTGGCGTTCTTTCGAAACAAAGAAGCGCCACATGTTATTTACGAGCGTCATTATCGTGGCTTATAAAACGATTTTAACGAGTCATTTCGAATATGTTACGGCTTCTTAGATGTCAGCGTTAATTTTCGGGTGTTTAGATGGTTTTGTGTACTGCAACAAGCAGCAAGTGGCATGCAGTATGGAACATTGGAAATTCCATGAAATAGAATCAATTGTTCACACTGTTGACTACGCTGCGTGCCTCTTGCTGCTTGCCGCGGTACGCAAAACGGGCCTTGAATGCTCTTATCTTCTTGCGGTGTTTACTTATGGATGTTGTCATTGCTGTGAGTGTTGCTTATCTTACTGTAACGTTCTCACGTCTGGCTTTCTCTTGCATATGCGAAAAATAGCTTAAGAGCAAAGATCAGGACAACAGAAGTGGTGACAGTCATATGTAAACGTCATTATGGAAACAAGAACAGCAAAATGTTCAAAAATTTATGCTCCCATCCAAGCAAGGAGATGTAATATATTCGAAATTCATCGAATATAAACGAAACTTTTATTTATTTATCTATCGGATTATATACAGTTTTATCTCACGATTCCGCCATAGATAAATTTAGCATCATACATTCATTACAAATGACAAATCATCCATATGCCATGCGTAATCTTTGACATATTCGCGCTAGATTAAAAAGATAACGCATGCATTTTTTTCCTCGCATACAATAAATCGCATTTTCGAACCCGACATAAATTTTTCGAGCCACTTTCGTCCCCTTCTCTTTATATTTTTTTCACATCAAAGCGTTTCGCTTTGGCCAAATTATACGCCGTCAAAACACGGGGCATTATAGACTCTCAGCCACTTTAGTTTAAAAGACCCGCGCATTTTCCCAGGCTAGGGGATGAGGAAAAGGGGGGTAGAGGTTTTTCCGAGCTTTTGCTCCTTTTGTTCGAAGCTGCACGCGACGACAGTCACGTCAAAGGGAAAGAAGGGATGGTGAAAAGGACCTCGAGTCGTTTGCGGTTAGGGTTAACGCACGATCGTGTCCTCGTACGTGTTGACAGTTCATAAAAGAACTGCTGGGCTGGTCTTTGAACCCTGGAAGGGTGTCAGGTCGATCTGCGGTTCCTAAATTCGATTCTTGTGCCGTTTTCGTCTTGCCAATCAATCAGATATACTATGAAATAAATCGAATCTAATGCCACTTTTGCAGCTCGAAGAACTACCGTGCTGGTCTTTGAACCCTGGAAGGGTGTCAAGTTGAATTTGCAGTTCCCAAATTCGATTCTTGTGCCGTTTTCATCTTGCCAATCAATCAGATACACGATTAAATAAATCGAATTTAATGCCACTCTTGAAGCTCCAAGAACCACTGTGTTGGTCTCTGAACTCTAGAAGAGTATCGAGTCGAATTTGCGATTCCCAAAATCGATTCTTGTGCCATTTTTATTTTGTCAATTAGTCATAGCTTACAGCTCTCTAGTTGTCATTTCAGTTGCCAATAACGACATGTGTCCAACTTAAGGGCATTAGCATTGTCGAGCAATGAAATGAGCAATCTTTTAAACTTGTCTCATCACTTGTGACGCAATCTTAAAGACTATGAAAAGTTTCTTACAATTAGCTTATGGAAGCGTGTAAACGCCACATAAGATTAGTCATTGTTTTTCGACTGAAGAAAAGTTTAAGTACCCACATCGTCTACACATGCGAGTATCTCGTGTGCGAAACTTTCTCCATTTTCCGATTGGAGAATTATCGGAAAAACTTTCGGTCTGATTTGAACTAGATTAGAACGGAAGCGAGTCCTTCATAAATTCGCTCATAGTACAAGCATTTAATAAGACAAAATCTATTATTAAAACTTTCCCTCTCCTCTGAAACAGTCGGGGCACGTGTCCTGAATGCCCCTGAAAGTTACCGCGACCCTGTTTCCGTCTCAAGGGATCCTCCTGTCCCAGTACGAGGAGATTATCCTATCTAGGTGGCGGAAATAAGAGCACGTCTCGCACCCAAGTGGTGGAGGATGAGCTTAACAAAAAGAAAATCGATATAGATACGCCAAATTGTTCTGAAAAATCTGAAAAAAGTCGACCCTGAAGTCACGCAACAATTTATTTTAATTATTTGGCCGTAGTCGTTCTCAGCGGCGATGTTTCAAAATAAATTAGATATTTAGACGCCGCGTCCGAAAATAGACTCTAAGTGAAAAAAACGGTAGGTGTTTGTTTAAAAAAAGCAGCAATTGTCGCAAACTGGATCAAGGCAATTAGATGAGAATGTGCATCGGTGAAATTGTGAGAAAAAAATTGGCACACGAGATCCCACACTCGAACTCGATGGACCGAATTTGATATTTCGATGTGCATCGACGATGTTGAACTAGACTAAAGCGGAGCATGAACTGAAACTAATTCCATCATGATTTTTCAAAATATTCATTTGTTTCAGTTATAAAACATTCGTAAATGCCTTGTCTGGCTTCAGTGTCCTCGTAATGCTGGGTTCGAATCCTGCCACATCGTTTTTCTTCGTCGATATAATGGCTAAATTATTTCTTTTTAGTTTCATTTGATTTGATGCTGTACAAAACATTCCCTTAAATTGATACTTAGATTTGTCTGTGTCAATAAAATTCGATCGATTTCCAAATCAATCAATTCCGAAGTTCCAAAAGGGAGTTGAAGGCAAAAAATCAACGTGGGATCAAGTCTCTCATACGAATCAAGTATTCCCACACTTCCCTTCGAGTAACATCAAATAAATAGAAATAAACTAACTTATAACACACACTCAAAACAAACCAAATTGAAAAGTGCATCTCCCTAATGCAGCCGGGTTCACTGCACGTCCAATTGGCGTCAATGACGCAATTATTCGTTCCCTCGTCTCTCAACGCTCCGCATCAGAACGGAATCAATTTTTCTCTTTTCTCTACATTCCCATCATATACATACATATGTATATACGTCTGTCACTTTCTCGTGTTCGTTAACCCTTTTCGCTGCCACCGAATAATGCCCGGGGGCGATTCTGCGACTCCGGCTTTTGTGCTTTACGTATGCAAATGGGTGCGGTCTGTGCACTCGTTCGTTCACTGTGCACTCGGACACTGTGCTTTTAATAATTGGATTTGGTGAACGGCGCCGGATCGGATTAATATCGGATAATTTATCACCCGTGTAATAAATGAGTGATTGAGCCTTTTTTTACGTAACGAAAATCCCGTCGAGATTACGATCTTTTTTGGAGCTAGAGAGGAACCTGTTCTCGAGAGGGTTGACTGCGTCAGCTTCGTATTGTTTCTTTTTAAAGAGACGCCTTTTAACGATTAAGTAATTAAAATCCGTAGAAAGCACTCGAAAGCAAATTTCTTCTTTGACGCGTTCGTGATTCAAAATTTGAAGAATCGCGCGATTCGGAAAAGCTTCGTGTCTTTCTTTTAATATCAACAAAAGGGATTTACTTTCATTCATTCACCCTTTGACACTTTCGTCTCCCTATTTTTTTTAATTACGCCCCCTTTTTGTTTCTTTCGTTTCTTATTTCTCAGGATACGCTGTTTTTCGTATACACGTTCTTCATCTGTCACTTTTGCGGTTTACTTTCTGAGATATAAAGCGCATTTTTCACTCTCGCGTTTCATAAAATCCGAGCCGCTGAAAATAAGGTGACGTAAGCTACTTTGTTTCCGTTGTTTTTTTTTTCCTTTCGTCAGAGCCTTTTATATAAGCAAATGTGAGATTGCGTAAACTGGATTTCCGAGCGCGCGACAGGTAGCAGCAAAGACAATTATTTAGTCGCTGCTGCTACCTATCGTTCGTTCGGAAACCCAACTTTAAACGAATGCGTCAGGTTTTAGCAGCTCTGCTTAAATTCACACTTCGATATATTTAAAGTTTATAATGCACAAAGGAAAACGCTAAAAGCCTCGCGATGATTCTCTCGGAAATGCATGCTGCAGTGCATTTCGTTTGTATGTTCAAGTTTTCTGTTTATAAAACTGCACATGAAGTGCATGTGTCGGGCTTATACATTTTTAGCACCACGTGTGCACTCGAGTTACAAACGGTTGTTGTACACAAGGAAAACTCGTATGTGTTTGCTTTTTCGAAAAATAAACCGCTGAATAATAAAAGTTTCCTCGTTCGTTGCTTTGCAATGTTTATTCGTTCGTGGGTCGTTCAGACAATGACACATCGTCGATTCTGTTGTGAGTTTTAATTCATGAAATGGCCGTAGAATGATTATTTTAATTCACTGGACGGGTTTTAATAACGAACGCGTTCAATGAATCAACTCGAGGCTAATTGATTCGCGTCAGAGCATTGTTTGCCGGTCTTAACGGATGCTGAAATTTACAGTTTACTCGAATAAATATTTGGATCAGATCGGAACGTTAATTTTGTGTGTCCGTATCATATAACTCGTAAACAATCAGCACGTGAATTTTTCTCGAACACACATATTTTATATGAGGGTCGAACCCGATATTTATCCGGACAAATCCGATAACAATGGACCGGGAAACGATCGATTCGGCTCGCGATGACGTAAGGAGACGTGACGCGGCTCGTCGTGACGTAAATTTGACAAATCCGAGCAGACGACACACTTTGACAGCACCTGTCATTCTCGCTTTCGCACCGAGTACGAAAAGTGGCCGAGAAACGAACGAAGGAAAGTAAGCGCTCACGTGCGACACACGTCTTTTGACGTTTGCAAGGAAGGCTGTGAATCTGACTCTGTGGTGACACATACGATATCGATCTTTATGCATATGGGGATTAGGATAAAAATAGAATGTGTGAGTCATTCAATGTTTGTTTTTACTCTATGTTTTCTTAAGCCGTTCATTCGATTGTGATTGTAGTTGTAAATACATTTGAAAAGGTTGATGTACTTTTTACTATTTACTCGAGCATTGCCGGTATCATTAGATAATTTTAAGTAAAGTTAAGGCTGATACACACTAAGAATACTAGACAGTTGAGTGGACAGTTAATACTCAACTTTCCTCTAGCTATCAGCCTGTAAAGTCATGGTTCACATTGGGCAAATTGATTGTCTACTTACTACATTCGATGTTTTAGCTCACAATATCGGATTTATAGATAGAATAATTCTGGGATCAATTATAACAAGGAATGTTTTCTGTGTTTAGCTAGAATCCATTGCTTTTCTCACTCTCGATACGAACACCTGAGCGAAAAATTCAACAGCATCTATCTGGACAATCGAAAAGCATTCCTCGTTATAATCTATCCCTGGTTAAATATCACACACATATTTAAAATTTGACATTTCCTCCTCATCGTCTGTCCTCAATTGCATTTTCTGAAGGCGTAAATCACCTAACTTTTCAGCAGGTGTAATAAAGAAAATAGGACGTCTTCGCCATTCAGAGCATCGATCATCACAACCCACCCACCTGAGAATCCTCGATATCATTCCCCGTTGCTAATTTCGAAACGTCTGCGTTATCAGAAATGGAAAGGAAAAGGCCGGGGGTGAATTCACCCCCTAATTAATCGGGGGCAATTTGACACGGGAGCAGCTTCTCGTTTTCGACGCATTATTAACGCGTTCGCACTTTCGCTTCATTAATACGTCACGATGCAATTAAGGGAACGAATTGCTGCGGTGTCACTCACTATCTCTCTACCTATGTACGTTTAAGGTTTCGAGATGATGTATTATGCGATATGAGGAATCTCAATTTCGTCGGTTAGGGTGTTTTGACTGATCTGAGGGTTTGGTTGTGTAATCTGAAGCTAGATTTTTATTTGATTTTCTCTTTGTTTATCATCAGTGCGATTGCTTATGGGGGGCGTCCACGGCCGAGCTGAATGGAACAGACTAGGACACATCTATTCGGAAGAGAAGGACTCTTTCTCCTCTTTTCTATTGCTGTATCCCTAGTCTGTTCCATTTCGTTTAGCAGTAAACGCTCCTCATTAGCCTCCGAAAAGAAGTTTATGCTTTAAATTAACATAGAAGTGTATAAATAGTTTTTAATTGTGCGATTCGATCTAGAAAGAGGAACACATCGGGAGGTGAATTTTTACTTCCATCTCAAAACAGCAACGTTCATAATTATATGAACGTTGCGTTGAATTCAGATTACAACTTTGATAAACTCACAATACAGTCAATGTTAATTTTTTAGTTTTCTAGTTTTGCGGATTTAGATATAAGAATTTTATAAAAAAAAACTTATGTGCTCCAACATATTCCAATCTGCTTTGATTACAGTTCTGCCCCATATTTTTTTCATGCAGCGTTTTCAACAATCGTTCGCTCTCTCCCCTACAAACACATAAATCGAGTTTTTCTTTATATCGCATATAATACTTGTCGTACGGTCGCGTCGACACGTCCACAAAGCGTAATGCGTAATTGGCGCTATGTCTGCGAAACATTTTCGCTGAAATATGATTTCGCATCAACAACGGAGGATTTTCCGGCCCGAATTTTCTTTTTGCCGCTTTTCCTCGCTTCGGAATTTTCCTTCGTTAGTTTCTATCTATCTATGTTTGTAGACGAGGACCTCTTCGCAGCAGACCGCGACGGTCAAGGTTTTCAACATTTCGCGTTCATTATACGTGTGTGGAAGGATTACATATGAATTACATGTGAATATAAACATGTACCGATGAATAAAAATTTATTCGGTAACTCGATACTTATTCTCGCGTACAGTGTGTTTATAATTTGATAGTAATAATATTTGCATTATTGTAATGAACGGAAAATTTTTGTTGCGTCTGGGGAATAATGAAAAACGATCGCTTTAGCGACAAATTTTCTTCGCGAAGAAAATTTACACAGTTGCTGTGGTAACATATAACACTCCCCAGCGACCAACAGGCTATTTTACAAGGTTATTAAAGTGACAAGTTTCCTTAGCAACCGTCTTGTTTACACGGTCGCTTAAGCGACACGAACAATGTATTAACATCAGACAATTTATACATCCTTGTACATTTTCGAGGATATGAAATAACTATTGCCACTCTGAATATTCTTCGTAATCCTCTACTTTTTTATATACCCATTTCAACGTTAACTTTTTTCATTTGAACCGAGACAGCTTTCCGACTTTTCTAATCGATCAAGTCACTCATATCCGAGGATTATTGAAGAACGTTTTTCATTCGTATAGTTAGAATTCGTTGACTTTCTCGCTCTAATGCTTGAACTAGCATTAAAGAGAAGTTCTGAGACGTCATAAAAGAAAGAAAGAGAAAAGTGAGAAAGCCACACAGAGGGGGTCGCTTAGCCACGCGTTAACGCTGTCGCATTCACACATAAATAATTAAATGGTTATCCATCTCTTTCATTTATGACGTCTCAGAACTTGTCAGATCGGTATGTTTCCGCTTTAACTTCGCAAACGCCCTGTGCGATAAAACAACTTGGTGTACGAACGGACCGCGCCTCCTTCGATATTTTATTCCGGCCGCATTTGCTTTTATTTCGGCCAAAATACGAGAAGACGCCGCAAAAGGCATAAAAATAAAAATAAAAGAGTATCGACCGTAAACAATTTTATATACCGGAGGACCGCCCTAATGGCGTCCCCGGCTTGTCTGTCGCACTCGGGACACTTTTCTTCCTCTGCACTAAGTAGAAAATGGCGTTTTGACTCTTCGATCTTTCTTCTATGTATAATACGTCAAAATAGACCAAGGGGATGAAGTGAATTCGAGAAAAACGGAAAGGGAAAAAAATAGTCCTAAGGCAAGACTCCGAAGGGTAAATGAGTGCGCACATAGATGTCACTAAATAGTTCGAATTAATCGAAACATTTGAAAGAGGTGATGATCATATGCAGAGCCGTTTCGTGAAGCGATAAATTTATATTTTTTTCCAAATCAAATGAATCCAAACAATCGGAAGAAACGACCGAGTTTCCATATCAATTTATCAATTAAGAAAAACGACACGTGTAAATATATGAAAGCAATTTTTGTGATTAATTCAATTTCGGCAAAAATGTCACTCGATCCCCTTGGCCTATTTCGTCGTCATACGCGAGTTTTTTAGGTTTTAAGAATTCTTAGGATTCGTGTCTTCTTCGGCAGCGTTGCGTGTGTTTTTTCAGATTTTTTTCAGATGTCGTTCGCGCTTCGAATGAATTCGTTAATGGTCGGTTTTTATTTTTCGAATAGATTTCTTCAATGTTCATTTATGCAGCTTTTTCTCTTTGACTTATGATTTTATCGATATTCAAATGCTTCGAAATAAAAACGTATTGCACATACGTTTTCTTTGAGAAAACGTATTTCATAAAATAACGTATTGCTGGTAGTTTCTTAAATGTAAATTTATTTCGTACCTATGTTCATTTATATTCATTCGAATGTTTCTATAAATTTTTCAACTAAACGTTTTCCCAATACAATTCATTCAATTATGTAATCGCCCTACAATTACGGCGTTTTAGAAATTCGCACGAAACTGTTCAATTAGTCGATTATATCATTAAGTGTCATTTGAAACTCAATTCAGTGCTGTATAATGGTGCGTGCTCACTTGAGAATGAAATTCAGATAAACACGCACTGAACTTTGTCACAGTCGTATAATTTTATGATGAAATTTCACTTCAATCGAACTATGATTAAAAAAAAAACTTGAAGCGGAACAGTCGTATAGAGTTTCTAGAAAGTGTGGACACCTCAAAAGAGCATTTTGTTTCGGCGTGAGATGAAATCGTTTCGCAATCAAAAACGCGTTCATATTTTCAGATCAAAGGAACTTTTCCCTTTGTCGGTTCCATTCATAGCTTTCGTCGATTGATTACATTTTCCCGGAAAACTGCGGTTCCGCTTATGTTTAATTTTAACTGCCATTTAATTGACAAACCCTAAACGCGAAGAGAGAAGAAAGAACTGTCTTGTTTGTCAGTTACTGTCCCGTTCAGTTCGCTTGCAATACAAATAGACAATAAAGGAACGGTAACACATACGGGCAGAGCTATATGTAAATGGACCATAGAAAAATGCTTCATACAACGTTATTAATCTTAAACGAAAGCTACATAAATCATCAACGAGATTAGCTCACTCGTTCCAATACACACATTGTTTCTCTTTTTATATTAATAGATGTTTATTTTAGTGTTCGTGATCCCTTCGCAAGGTTCACCTGAGCAAAATCTGAGCAGGTTGCCGCAATTAATCTCGCTCCACCTCGCTTAGCCGTTATGGCACTTTTGCCTACCCTCTTTCGCTTTCCCTTCACCTTTTACGTACACTTTATTCATTTACTCTACTAGGGTCTCTAAGAGCGGTATGCGAGAGCTATTTTTGCCACGCAGTTAATTGCTAACTCTCGGATATGAATATCGTTAACTGCTCCACTCGATGCATAATCGAGTCCGAACTCGGATCGTTACGTCTTTGAACTAATTCCAAAAATTTATTTATAGTTATGTATAAGCCTAATTATTTTGATTCAAATCATGGCCATAAATGGCACAGATCAGCCTGTAAGTACGAAGATGTCTGAAGACAGTCGCTTCATCAGATTGCTCATATCAGGTGAGGCAGACAGATAGATAGATAAATATCATGACTGCCGATAGATGTCATCCAAATTGATCGTTTTCTTTGGATTTTCCAATCTAGCTGTTACTCTTCACTTTAATGTGAATGATTAATTTAAAATAAATAAATCAATTGGATAGCAATAAATAAATTCTTAGTGGGTGGACCACACACTAAACATCCTCCTAAGTAAATAAAGAGCTTCTAACGACAATCACGTGCCAAATTTTCAAAACACACGTATAATCGATAAACTAGATTTGTAAAAGCTCACCATAATCGACGCTTGCAAAGTTGCCTTCGGCAGAACAAAGCCTTCTTCTTCCTTTCCGGGGCTGTTCAAACATTATCGACAACCCACGCCAAATTGGGAATACGGGCCTGTTTATTAACAACGTGTTTGTTTATCCCTGGCCTAATATCCGCATCACTTATGCGCGTGTTTGCACCACCCATACATTCGTATGTAGCAGACTGAATAGACCAAGGGGTACAAGTGATTTCGAAAACAGCGCGCTCAAAGTTGAGCTTGTAATAGGAGGAGGTCGAATGATTTGATGATATATCTCGGTACACGTTCCAAAATCGTTTATATCCTTTTGCCACCAAATATTGAATCGATTACTGTACAACTCAATTTCGGAGAAAACGTCACTTGTAGTCCTTGGCCTTTTCAGTTGTCATATGATGTAACCCGAACCGGGATTTTCAGCGTTTTGAGGGAAAAGGTCAGACGATCGCTTGTTTCGATTTTTATTCTGTTGCGTGATGAAATGTACCGCTTTTTCAATTATCTTCGTGTGGGTGTTAAATTTTCATATGTAGCTTTTTTAATTGCAAAAGATGGGTTTGACGATTTTGGGTTTGAGGAAAATTTTTATGTTAAAACGTGACGTGGGAAAGTGTTACGTGAAATTGAGTTTTTCGTTGAAGGTCTATTGTAATTATTTGTTTTGTAATCCGGTGTATAATTTGAATTTAAATTATCCATTAAATTAAATCTATTTTTGAAATTTCAGCATTGAAACGATTATGTTAACATTTTCTCTTAAAAATACTTATAAGATTTTCTCAAATGTTAATTAGATTTTAAGAAATATTAAAATAGAAATAATTCAAAGATAATACCGAAATAATTACTCCGAAGAAACCATAACAATACCGAAATTCAAACGAAACCATCTTCTACCACTTCATTAAAACTACGAAACAATTCATAACAAATTAAAGCTTGACGTGTAATAACTGATTATTTCAATCAACAGATTTAAAATATATCTCATATCAATAATCTAATGATTTTTTACTATGTCGAAATTCACCTTAAATTTGGGGTTTTCACAGAAAATAGATGTTAAATCATACTAATTTTCGTTCACGGGCGAACATCAGAACAATTTTTCACATAATACATTGATTTTGGGGTTGAATGTGATCATAGTAATATTTTAATATAATGAATTAATTATTTATGAAATTCAAATGTGTCGATGAGAATGGAGTTCACTCACCATAAAAAGCTGCACATTGTCCTTTCAACCAACAATTAAATCCCCTATAAAAAAAAGTCAATATTCCTCTAAACAGCTCATTCCGCCGAATAAAAAACCCCACTTCGACCCTCGCACAGACCAGCTCTTCGCAGCCCCTGTTCGAGCATCGAGGGTGGCCCGCAGCCTCATCACCATGGGCTACCCTCGAATCGATAATACGGATGTCGAGCCCGGGGAGGAGACCAGATCCCTCCGATACGTGTGTTATGAGGTCTTCCCGAACCCCACTGGGCGGTTTCATGGGGTGGGCTTTTGGGTGGTGAGTCTCGGAAATGGCATCGAGCTAATCTCTGGCCTATTGAATTGTGTCAATCAAACGAAAGAGCCGTGAACTTTGGCGAGAATGTGGGTTTTTCGTGTGTGCTTGTTTTGGTTTAGTTTGTGTTGAGGTTCGTTTTTCGACAAGCAGCAAGATGTAATTGAAACAATGGGGACTCAAAAAAGCAGACTCGTGTTTGTTGAGCACGCTGCGTGCCGCGCGCCTCTTGCTGCTTTTCGCGGTACACAAAACGGACCTTAGAGAGATCTGCATACGTGAGCGAAATAGCTGTGAGATGGCTAGTTAACATTAGAAATACCAATTACGAGGCCAAAGAGATAGACCTATATATTGTGTCTTTTCGCTCATGTATATAAGTCTGTCTCATTGATCTCGCGATAGATCTTTTCAATATTAACTAGTACTTAAATTCGGAAAGAGTTTCATGAAATAAATCAGAATATATAGATAGATTAAAATATGACATGGAAACATACCGAACCTTCCTGTATGTATTTTATCTACAGTCAATCGTTCTCTGTCTTACACACTATTATCTTTACATCTTGCTTTATGTTACGAAGTCGATAGAGTGGAATAAACAGATAATAGAATGCTTATGAAAAAATTCGATTAAGTACAGAAACAGTCCAGATAGTTACGTTTGAACGTAGCTTTTAAGGTCGAGAACGTTTTGGTTAAAATTATTCGAGTGGAGAGGCAAATGTTTTGCTAACTTAACCAAGCGTAAGTATTATCAGAAAAGGAGTTTATCTAATTTATAGATTCAATATGCGGTGCTAATTCTGAAATGAATCAATTTGATTGAAAGTATCGTTTAGTTTCTGCGAAATGTCTCAATTCTACGAAAACGAAGATTCTATTAATTCGTACTTACAAGACCTTTGATCTTTGATTCGGAGAAAATTAATTAATACCAATGTATCGAGTGATTCTCAGAGCTTAATTAACCAGCTTTAACAATTCTCTACGTTACTAAAAACATATGATTGAATTAAAATAACATTATTTAATACATCTTGAGTCGTTCGTAATGTATTCGACTTTGCGTTAAAATTTCTGCTTAACCGAACGACATTGTCAACTTTGAATTTGCCCTAACTTTGCAGCCTGTCAGTGACAAGTTGAACATTCTGTCCAATATAGAAAATTTATGCTCGATTCTATAAAATATAGTATTGCGACTAATTGAATTATGTATGAAATAAGAACGTCTGTTTCCTTTCGGCGAGTTTCTCATGCCGTATTTTGCAATCTGCTCGAATTTTTCTTGATAATTCAAAATATATATTTCTAATGACGATATAAAAGAAAGAATAATTAATGATTCAATATTAAATTTCTATCATGATGAAGTTTATTAAACTCATATTTCACAAACTTGAAATGACAGTAAGTCGGATTTCGCCATTTCGAAAACGCGTAACCTAGTTTTTCAGGTTATATGAATCTAAAATGTAAGTTTTCTGCATAAACGATCAATCCTTCGATAGTGGGTTTCTCTTTATAATTCCGTTTCAGAACTAGTTAGTTTCAAGCGAATCAATTATTCAGAAATTGATAGCTCGAGCGCTATTAGAACGGAATTTGTTTAATTACAGTGTAAGCGTTATTATTAATTCAGTTTTAACACCGAAAGTTTCATCTGTTGAAACTCGAATGCGAAAATTCTTAAAATTCTTTTTTCGTCTGAGTTCCTAATGCAAGGTGCATTAGCGATTTCGAAATTTGTTATTTCAGTTGAAAATAGTAGTAGATACAGATCGGCGTTTTCAGATAGTCTGAAGTTGTTTACTAACTCTTTGAATTTTCCTCGTTCCAAACCAGTCAAGACAGTCGGGAAAATAAACGATCTAAACTCCGAGACAGTTATTTCTATTTTGTACATAAAAAAGAGCCAATAGCGTAAAAATTTTAACACGTGTCTTCGTCTTAATTTCCACATATATTTCACTATGATTAACGACTTTATAATAGGCGAGCCGTAAAAGCGTCGCTCACCTATGACGATGTTTTGATTTTCATCCAGATTCTGAAATAAAACTAGGAAAAATGGAAAGTCTTTTTAACGTTTATTTTACGTTCGCTGCGCTGATTGTCACGTAGCTCCTTTTTTTGTTCCCCCTTTTTCCGACTGCTTAACGAAACGTGAAAAAATGGTACAAATCGATGTATAGGAGAGAAAAAAAGAATATCGCGTTCGAATTCTGTTCGCACAGCCATCTTCTTTTTTATGTAATATGATAAAATAATGAAATTGTCGCGAACTTCGAGCGAGAAAATTGCCATTTTTTCGTCACGTATCTTTCATTGTTGTCTCTCAGATTCTGTTCATACTTTTCGTGATTTTTTTTCTTCATATTTAGAAGAATTTCTTCATTCAACGCTGAAGCTATTTTCACTTTACGCTTTGTGAAAATTTACCGGAAACGATGCACTTTACTGCAGATTCATGCAATTTCCGTCACTTGAGAAAATTCATTGCAGCAATTTTTCATCTAGTATAATTTAATCCTACACAAGTATTAATAAATCTAGTGCTTTAGTTATCCAGTTGATGAGTCAGTTTACGTTAGCTTAGGTTAGATTTGTTTTTGATGGGTTTCATTTTAGATTTGATCAGTTAAACTTGTGTGGCATAAATAATCTTTTGTCCACACGTAGGCCAGCGGGTTTTGTCGGCAAAACAATATATTGCACAAAAAATTATCTTCATACATAATACACTTAATCTTAATCAAATTCAATTGAAAAATTTTCTTATTATACACAATTAGATAAATTTTAAAATGTACTAAGATAAGTCTGGAGTTTATTTTCGATATAGGCTCAAAATTTCATTATTTCCTCAATTTTTCACACAAATTTATGCAGATCGAAATATCAACATTCGCTCAATCGACTCGCTGAAAATTCCGACGTGTTTTTCCTCAGCGAAGACGTTTCCTGAAGCTATTCGTCAGCGAAGACGTTCTTCGAACGGCCAAATCCAATTAGATGTTGAAGTTTAAATTCTGACGGCGTCTCTGGGGGTGAAAAGGGGGTGGTTTTGTGCCCAGGCCCGTTTATTAGTTAAATTAGACGGCGGAGCGTATTCGAGAGTGTCGCAATTTCGACTCGGATTGTTCAGAAGTGCTGTTATTAATATTTCGTATCGATTCGAGCGTTTTTAGTGCGATTTTTGGCCGAAAATTAGCGGGAAGTTCGAGCGATTAAAATCGACGGTCGTTCGCTTCTTTGATGTTGTTTTAATGCGTGTTGAGTGGCGTAATTGTGATTGGGTAAATATTCGCTGTTAATTTGTTGTATGATGCTTATTTGAAATGATTGCAATTTTTTGTTAATGTGTATGACTTAATCTGAAAATGTTTATTCATTAAACAACGTTAATTTTCGCGGAATTTAATATTCATTTTGACTAATGACGCATTTTCATTAGCGAATTTTCCTCTTGAAAGTGATTTTAATGTGTACATTTTCGTCTTTGAGAGTTTCTGATTCGTTTATGTGAGGAAAATATTCGAACGAACCTAGGATTTTTCGGTTTTGAAGAGTCTATAATTTGCCGTCATTTTTTAAATTCGATAACAGATTTTTTCGATGAAGAAATGCCAGAAACAGAATGCTGAAATTCAATAGTATATTACGAAGTCGTTTTTTAAGTGTTTAGCGTTCTTTATTTTCCCATATAATTTGGCAGTTGTTATCTCTAATTAATTAATAGCATAAGATTAAACTATTAGATCTCAATCTGTTTGAAGTGCACTTGCAGATTTGAAGCAAAGCAACCCGAAAAGATTTTTTCTCCAGATCCCTTCCCAAACACATCACATATTCTTTTCAACTCACAGTTCTCCCACGTCTTTTTAAAGACTTCACGCCAGTCGTGTATTTTTAGAAAATTAACGATTGTTTTGTTTACCTTCGCAGCTACCAAAGATGAGCCAGAAGCCGACCACAACAATTCGTTGCACCGACCGAGCTTCCATCCGACGTCGCACCGGTGCGACGGAAAGCACGCCTACAACGGCTATTCCGAAGAGTTCCTCGACAGGCTCGAACCAAACGGTAACATTCCGGTGGACAAGGACCACAGATACGGTGAGTCTTTAAATCATTTCTGTAACACATCCCGTAATCGAGATATGGATCCTCATGCGCCGTCCACGTTGCGTCGATCACAAAGTCGTCGGCTCGAGTCGGCGACTTTGTCGTTTGCGTCGTGTGGACGATACATTACGCGTCGTCGGAGGTCGAGACTCGTTTACATGTTGTCGTTGCAGCTCGCGTTGCCATTGTCTTATTCGCATAAAAAGTTAAATGAATAATAGTGAGAGAAGCGATGGTAGCGTGAGTTGCAGTGGCAGTATGTGAACGACTTTAGGATCGTACGATTCGATTTAAATATATAAAAAATAATAGACTATGGGTTGTTATGAAAATGATGGAAACACTCATGGTAATATTTTCGGTTGTTTTTGATTATTTTTTTCGTTTTGTACATAGTTCAGTAATTTGGAGCTGACGCCTTTTTTGAATTTATTTCTAATCTGCATCTCATTTTACGTAGTTTTATATATTTCTTGAATCTATTTATCTCATTTATTCAAATTCCTTGTTTCAGTCTTTGACATGTAGGATTTTATTTGTTAAAGTTTTCATCTTATTTATTGTATCTGTTGCGGCAATGAATGGAAATGTCTGACGAAATAACGTTGCTTGTATTTCGTACTAGTAATGTATGCGTATGTAACATGCGGTGCATATCGTGCAGTGCATAAAATTTTCATATTCAAGACGAATCGTACCTTTTCGTTCTGCGTCTTTAGAACGGTGCTTTTGTACGGTCCGTATTTATTATTTGTGAGGATTTTACGATTCGAAATTCTAGCGATAATATTTTCGTAGGCAATAAATCAAAAAAGGTTCGAAACGAGCGTTTGATTATTTTGTATTTCAAAAACGATCTTTTCATCGTCTGTTTCGTTCAATCGCACTTCATTTTATGCCTAAAATCATTCTAAGATGTTTATAAAAACAGCCTATAAATTTTCTGTATCTTGATTTTCGATCGATGTGTGGAAAACTTTTAGCCGAAACTGCTTAATTAAGAGCGATTCGAAAGATTCTCATTGCTAAATGAAAATCCGATCTGATTTCATAATACATATGTTTTTCAATTTTTTCCGCTTTCAGTTCAACGCACTCGCTTATCGTTTTTTTCCAGTAGCACAAATTTCGCAATCTCATTCTGTTGATATAATTTTCGCATTCGAAAGCCATTTTAAGTCAAATTAATCTGTCGGATATTTTCATTCGAAACGTCTTTTTTTCGTTCCGACATTTTTATTTTCCGACAAAAGTGTGCATGTCAGAGTAAACTTTTACCTTTCGGATTTACGATTTCGGTCACTCCGCCCCATGTAAGAATAATTCCTTACAAGGGAACCACACACTCGGCCGAATGGCGGTTTTGTGTTCTTTATTTTTCATTTTCACGGAAAAAGGGAAAAACCCTCCCCGTGAAAAAAGGGGGTTGAATAGCCGTGAAAAACTGGGTCGTGGCGCAACGGGGATAAATCTAGAAAACATTGCCATTCACTCGTCGCCCATTCATATTGTATTCGACGCTGTATAATACAACCCCACGTGTGTATATTGCTGAATAAACACATAAAACGTCTTATTTATGCGCGAATAAAACGATAAAATGTGTCGTGCCCTTATTGCTCGATGCAGCTCTAACCTAACCCCTTACAATCGAGGGAAGGGATCGAAAAAATTGGTGATATATTTCGGTTTAGTGCTCTCGTTACACGCACATAAGTACTCGCCTTTTTGGTGTTTCAGAAATGAGGGTTGTGAATATATCATGAGGTGTACAAGGTGGATGAGATGATAACGAAGGTGAGCACTTTCGAGATGAGATTGTTTGTTGAAAATTTTCTTTGTCAATTTTAATTAGCGTCTGAAGTGTGTCACATTTCGACAGGTTCGTTTTCGAGCACAATGAAGCCATTAGTCCGAATCGACGCCCTTTTAAGACTACCCATTATAAACGTAGTATGAATGCAAATTTTATTTTGTATTCTTTGCTTATGGATAAATAGCGAGCCAATTGCACTCGTGTAAAATTGCAAAAACATGCCTTAATAATTTACAAAATAGTTTCTGAAAACGAATCTTCCGTCTTGATTGTGGCGATTTAATTCTATCAATTTAAGCGTCACTTATAAATCTTTTAGCCTAGCTACTGCTTATTTGTTTAAATTCATTGATAAATTCAAAATAATTGACTGCAACAATAAATAAACGAAAAAGTGCCACAGGACGACATAATCGCCCACAAATTTCCATCCCCTCCGTAGAAAAGTTTAACACCTATCCTCCGCATCGTTCGGTTAATCGAAACTCATTGATCCCTCCCGGCCGCGTTATAACGTACCTGCTCCTTTTACAAGAGGGTCCTTCTCCTTACAGCAACCCCTTAAACTCCTCCAGTACACAGTATACTCTCGGGCGCGATATTTTTCCAGAGTTGCTTTGCTCTCGCTAGCACAACGGCGATTTATTCATCGTTCGACCGCATCAATTTGTCGAGATTCGCCACCCTCTATAGGTCTTTATTATTTATCGAGATCGCTTCGAGGGCTCCCCGGGGCCCTTTGTGCGGTTTTCGGGCGTGTCGTGCTTCTTGTACGTGTTAAAAAGACTCAAAAACAATAGAAATTAAATTTATGTGATGCTTACATAAAAGTGGGAAAATCAATAGTCATATGTGAATGCTGCTTGAGTCATCCACACTATTTAAATGATAAAATAACATGCGAGTGGAGAGTCGATGACTCGGTCGGCGACTTTGTCATTTGCGTTGTGTGGATATCGCATTATCCTCCCGCCTCAGAATGATTCGTATCTATGTAAATGATTGCATTTATTTCATTACAAATTGTGCTTGATTTTTTTATTTCATTTTTATGAAAAAACTATATGCTTATATAGTTGAATTTATGTTCTTTCTTACGACCTTGTCGATTTCCTTTCAGGTGCATATTCGTTCGATTAGTTACGTATGTACGAGCCGTGTGCTTGAAAGTCATGCTCCGCGAATGCGTAATGCGCTATTAAAATTTCCGCGTATTATCGATGATTCGATCGTGTCGTTCATATCCGACAGATGTTAGATTTGTGTGAGACGAGCATTAGTCGAATTTATTGCATAAAATACGCTAAATTTAATAATAACTCATTTCGATACGACTACGTTGGTAAATCGAGCGTTTCATCGTGCGTCCTAGTTATTGCTCTATCGTCCGTATCTAGAAACCTTTCATAAATGCGAATAAACGACGCCTTAAATATCGCACGTCCTATTAACGAAGACATTGTTTTTCGACCCGAGAGTTAAGTAAGAGCGAAGCTCAACGACACGTGTTTGAATTCGAAGTTACGCAGATAACTTAATTCTTCATCAGACTAGAGATGAAACGTGTCGCTTCAAATTATAATCTCGTCTTGTTCAGACTTCGGCTACAAAACCAAAACGAAATGTATGTAGATGACTATAGGCGTATCCACACGTAAGCCGCTGAAAGCCGCCGGCCTAAGTGTGGATACGCTTCAACAAATATTTTGTGGTTGTTTAATTTTTATAATTTTTTAATGTAAACTAGCACTACAGGTATGTTTTTTGTGTGCCTGGAAAATATAAAATTTCCTATAAATTACGGCGGCCAAAATCAAACAGCGTTTTATGCGTTTGTTGTTATTAAATTCGATTCGCTTTAAGAACGTTTGCCCAGCGATAAATAAAAGATTAAGTAGGTGTGGAGTTTGCATTGTTCCGTGTAAATACGTTTCGCCATTCACACGGGCGCATAATGGGCCGCCCCGGCAATAAACGGTGACAAATATTTGTCTGTTACGATTTCAATGACAAATGCTTCGCGGGGAACCCGAATTCACGGAAAAATGGCAACATTCAAATCCCATCGAAGGTGAGAGGGTGAAAATTTTAGGCAGGATTTCGCCGAACGCCTTTGATGCTTTGAGAAATTGCGGGACGGTGTTTCAATCGTTGAATAACAGTTGGATGAACTTTTTTTTGTTAAGTTGGTAGTTTTATCGAATCGATGAGTTGTTTTTCATTGATTTAAAGACTATGGATTAGATTTTTTGCTCATGTTTGTTTCGCTAGGTGCTTTTTATCTATGTAAATATTGTTCGGGATTTGCGTGTTATAGCTACTGAAAAATATTTGACCACTAAATATTTGATACATTATGTTGATTCAAAAACCTTCGATTTACAAAAACAAGTATGTTGATTGTCTTCATCTACTTAATTAGAAATCTAGCCACATTCGGATGAAATTCATATATTCTCAAATTTAAATATGTTCTAATTTAATTATTTATATTACAAAAAACAATCAAATTTAAATTAAAAAATATTCAAATTACTTCAAACGAATCGAAAAATCTGCATCATCAAAAACCTCTCAATTGATCCCAAAAACACATATCCACCACACAACCAACCCTCACGACTCCGCACATTCCTCCAAACTTATTTAATCAAAACGGCATGAAACGCTCGTTAGTCCTCCGAATTAATCAACGATCGTCTTCTTACACATGCAAACTGAAAAGACCAAGGGGCACAAGAGACATTTCGCCGAAATTGAGCTGTGTACTGGAATCCCTTCTATAATTGATGGCAAAAAGATATGAACGAACTTGAAACGTGCACCGAGATATATCATCAAATCACTCGACCTCCCCTTGAAACATTGAGCGCGCTTTTCAAGAAATCACTTGTACCCCTCGTCCTTTTCATTCGTCGCATATACACACACATTTCCCTGAAACGAATCAAAACGGGATTTTCTCACATCGGGAATCTTCCCTCGGCACGTTTCCCTCAAGACAAACGTCTCCGGGTCGAGGTTCTATGTGTTAAAATTGGGGATGATAAACCAACAGTTAAGGGCGTGTGCGCCCCGCGAAATTAGCAGACGAATAATTAACCGAACCCTTTTGTTCCTTGGCGCTTAATTGTTTTATTGTGACCGCTACTCGGACTGGGGGAGTTTCGTGACGTGATGCGGTTGTTTTGGGTTGTATGGGTCTTGGGTTGCATTCTTTATTATCGGATGTTTTATTTATGGAACGGTCTTTTGACTGGTTTAAGTAAACTAACTTGAGAATTACAGTCAGTCGTTAATCTGTTTCTTTTTTGCTGATTTTCGATAGTGAAAGGACTGACTGACTGGAATTCTCTGGTTAGTTAACTATAGCAGTGAAAAGACCCGATGTAGTGCTAGGGGTAACACTCATATGTCTAAGTATAAATTATTGATTTGTTCTTGTAGATACATCTATAGTGAGAAAAACAATGATTTTTAGCTAGATAAGCGTTCACTTTTGAAACACATCTCTGTGTACAAATCATGATAATTTGAGAACTCTTATCAGAATCTGACATGATTCAAGTTTGAAAAATTGGATTTGTAAATGATTTTGTAGAAATATGTTTGTTCGGTGAGTTATTGTGTATCAGAGCATTATTTTTACAAAACGGATGATTGATCGAAATGACAAATCGCGCGTATAACAGAATTTTATAATATTTTTCGTGTTCCATCAATTTCAGATGAACTCGATGATTTGTATTTGATTGATCGCCCGCGTTACATACTCGAGTTAAAGTTACACACATCGATTATTCATTTCGTTAGCCATCCGATCGGAAAAAATAAACGACTTTCCGATTTACATAACATTTTCAGTTTAATACAAGAGAATCTTATGATCAAATATTCATACAACTACATTCAATTACATGTTTTAAATTCGATTATCTGCTCGAAACCGCTTAGTACGCTTTAGCAATCAATTGCCTCATTAATGAACGGACAGATCGCAATTAAGCCGAATTCTCCACCACCCCCCGTCTATGAACGTCACGAACAGTCGACTTCGTTATAATATTACATGTCGATTTCAGCCTAGACTTTCGCTTTTAATCTTTATGAATTATTCGCTTTAAACCGAATTTCTCCATCCCCTATTAAATTTTGGGAGAATCGAATCCGGAGCGAGACTCACCCTCCGCGATCCTAATTTGAATCGATCATTATAAGACGTAAATTAATGTTTTCCTTTGTGCCCTCTGTTTCCATTAATATAATGTAAATCGAGACTTCGGATTGAAATTTTGCCCGAAACGAGCGGGGAGCTTTAGAACGCTCTTAACTCTCAGATATTAATCGTAAATTTTTATTAAGAATTGTTTGTTTGTGCGTTCAATTTGTGCGTATTTACAAAGACGTTGTTTACAATTGCAAAATATTGGAATTTGTTCAGTGTATAATTCAGATTCGAATGTTGAAATTGGCATCTAAACGTTTTCTATTTCATATGAACTAGGTTTCAATTAAGTAGTTTAAAAGACAATTGAATTACCTACTATCTACAATAATTTAAACTATCAGATTTGAATACGAGTATATTATGTAAGCTAAGTTCTTTATGTGTTGAGGACCTATTTTTTTTCTGCAAAAGCAATGTATTAAGTAAAATTCATCATTGTTTCACAGCTATTTAGCCTAAAAAGGGGAACGCTCGGTTTAAGTTAGCAGGAAGCATACGATTTGGCATAAATAGTTTTTAATCGTGCGGCTCGATCTAGAAAGGGAAACACATCGAAGAGTGAGTTTCCATCCCCTCTCCAGAACATACCCGATCGAAGTTTTTTCAGATTTGTATTCATTTGTACATAATTGATGATCGAATGTGACAGTAACAACAAGATTTCTGAATAAGCAACCTAATTCAAACATCTAAAATCGTTCTATACGACAGACATAAGTCTGCATAACGAATTTTCCTTCGAAACACTCCTCAAGCACATTCAACCCGACATATTTCCATCGGATTTTCTCACCCCGCGTTTTCAACGAATCAACGCACAGACACACATCCCTACAAGCATCCGTTACACATATCCACGTATAATATAAGCCGATATTATATCGCACAAGCACAAAAAGAACGCTTTCTCTTCCCCGCGAACAATTCATCGCGGGCGATATTCAATTTAGCACAGGGCCGGCACTTTGTTTTGACGCCGCGGGGCAGTTTTTCATCGGAAAGTTTTCGACGCGGCCCTAACTCGGATTTATTTCGTTCTGGGGACCGCGTAAATAATACTAGATGCGTTCGTAAAATATTTTGTGTCTTTGTGCGAATCTTTTGAGAAAATTTTTTTTCGTGGTTGAGATTGTGATGTGTGGGTTGATTTTTTGATTGAAATTGAAAGCTGGTTTAGTTTTGGGTGAAAATTTTGTGTTTGGTTAGAATCAAATTGTAGATTTTTGCATATGTGAAACGTTCATCTTTTGTCTTATTAGGAATCATTACCTTTCTTGCTTTAGCACTGTCATCTAGAGCGAGAAAGATGACTTTTTATAACTAGAGTCTTGAATAGTAACCCTTCTTACACCAAATTTCCAATTTTGTTTCAGCTATAAGCTAGTTCCTTTTTCGTTTTATTGTTCACATGTAGAGTGATAAGGCAATAGTATTTCTTACCGAAATAAAAAGTAGTCTCTCATTATTTCTTGGTATTGACTCTGCTATAGGTCCATTTATTTAACATAATGTAATTTCACTGGTTGTTAAATCGTCAATTGGCATAAAACACCTCATATTTTTAAGTCAAATATGCTAAATTATATTAGATATTTGTATGAAGATTTTTTTTAAATGATCAGTCACCGTACTATAGCATCTCACCGAACAGACATACACACAAAATAGTACTATTTTATGTATTAATTAGAAATAACATACTGAACCATGTATTAAATACAAAGATAAGATTTCCTAAAAGGGAACACAGATTCTCTAGATTATTTCTGTACCCTACAACGTATAATTATGATCACATGAGGGTTGATAATAATAGCATTGATAACCATACCGTCCAAGGAAATTTCAGTCGTTTTCATTATTACTACTCATAAATTTTCCGAGACCTTCTACTCAAATTGACGCAGATTAAGAGTTCAGCACGACCGTTGCGTTTCACTATAAATTGTACGTCTGAAGAAAAAATATAAGATAAGAAACGTTATGTTACACTATTGGAAGTAGCAAGGTCGCAAATGCCGATTGTGTTGCTTCGCATACATTTCTTATCTAGATTGTAGTTAGACGTATCTACTTCTATTCTTATGTAGATTCGTTTCGAATATGTATTGTTATTTTGCATATAGAATGTTTATTCATCGATACAAAAGATAGAATAGAATTTTCGAATGTGATTATTTTGATTGTGCTTCGACAGTAATAAGAGGCTTTTAATTCGACGTTCCAATCAAAATAATTACCTTTCCGCACGTACTGAAAATTCACATCGTCGAAACTGTGAAAAATTGCAATAATTGAAGTGCCAATACAGAAACTATCAATTACCTAGCTAGACGTAAGTGCACACTCTACTTACCGCGATCACACATAACAATTTTCCCATATGACATCACTCTCATACATTGTATTATACATAAAATAATACATACATTATTTTCTCAAACAACAGATCTTACATAGCAAATCATCCCACGTTTCGAATCGCGAAACGCTCTCTGCTATAAACACGAATCCTTTAGTTTGAACCTACAACAATATATCCCTAGGAATTCGGTCGAATTCGATACAGCCATTAGAGCTTCGATTTCAATTCGTGTCCCACTTAACACCGAAATTTTCCATTCCCATATCTGGCTGCGAATGTTCGTTCGCACACATATCCACTGATAATGGAAGCCCTCGTTTTCGTATCGAGATACAGTGGAACCTCGATATACGTAAGTCTCGACGTGCGTAAAATTTCGGCCAGCGAAGAATGCTTCCCTTCCATCCAAACAAATTTTGTGCCATTTTGTTGTCATTTTTATCAAAAATGAGCTCAAAGAAGATCGATGATTCAAACTAGTCTAAAAAAGAGTTATGTCGAAAAATGAATTTGAAAAGGAACTTTTTATAAATGGAAAACTAGATTGAAAGACCTTACAACTCTAGGGTCCGATATTTTCACTGCTTTTGTTAACTAACCGTAGAATTAAAGTCATCCCTCCAACTAGGAACTATCAAAAATCCAGTGAGCTGATTTTAACTCTGGTCAGTTTAGTTAACTACCTCAGTGAAAAATTCAGCCCTAAATCAGCATGAGATAAGGAAATAGAAAATAGCATCATAATTTTATGACTATAATTAATTAATATACTTAATATTTTTTCGAAAAAATGCATTGATAATGAATCTTGTTACGAGTGATGACGTCTATGTGTGTTTTCGGAAAAATATCATAATCGTATTGAAAAATACCATGTGAAGTAAACGCTTTAAACGGGGGACGAGTTTATTGAACGTATTAATTGTATTTACATGAGAAAAAATACATATTGTTTCCTGGGACGATTGTTTACATATATAGGGGTTTTACTGTATGTACCATTGCGTGGAAAATGCCCTCTTTATTAGACAAGAGTGCTTCGTTTTCTACGTAGAGTGGATATTGCGTCCCTATGTTTATTAATTAGGTCAATATTTGGGTGTGTTCGCGAATCGTCTAATTGCAAAAAGCGTTCGGTTCATTTGCGACTGTGAAATTAATTTTGTTGCGAAGATACATTGTTATTTGCATGAAATCGTATTAGTTTTAATTAAATTAACGAAATTTTAGTCTAATGTGAAAATTTTAATTTTATCGCAATGTTAGGTTCGTGCACTTTTGTTTAGAGTTCAGTTAGATTACGATCAAAGAAAAAATAATTTTAAGTTATCGCGTGTATGGAAACGACTTTGAAATTGTGTGTTTAATTAAAATCTTAATATATTTATTAATTAAATTTAAGTTTTGCTGAAAAATATAAGTTCTATTTAAAAAATCGATCCATCTCATACATTTTTACTATCATGCGGCTGCATTTTCCGAGTTTGTTTACCGTAAAATTTTCTAAAACAAAAACTATATGAAATATTCCGTTGTATTCACAATTTCAATTATACACAAAACCGCTTTTGAAATCGTACGATTCGTATATTTTAATTACTCCGAAAGCGCCACTTCCATAATTGAACTTTTAACGAAGTTGGTCTCTCGCCGAAAAGCGGGTGCGGTTTTCCCCATAGACGAATTCGAATTTTCCCTTTTTTCCCTCCAAAATTTTTCGACCAATTCGAATCGGAACCATCGATCCGAATCCACCGAACCATTTCGAAAAATCACTAACGATTTTTTGCCAACAAAAAAAAAATGTCCCATTCAGTTTTCCATCCCCAGAGATTAACCGTGTACATATAAAAGACTCGATTATTCGAACTATCGAATTTTCGGCACTCCGTGTAAACATGGCCTGTGTTTGTCGGAGTTTTCATTGTCTTTTATTGAGTTTGTGCTCCTGCTGTGAAACAACTCCGTTTTAATTGGTGTCGTTTCCTTCGCCAATCTTGACTCTTTGTTGTTCTGTATTGATTGTCAACGATTTCTGAATCGTGGCTGAAATGGCTGTTTCGAGGTTTGTTTTCTGTGATTCGAATCGTGTTGATTTATTTCGGTGAAATTTTTCGATTGTTTGTCTTGAGAAGTCGTGTGTAAATATTTGCAGTCTAGTCTTCGAATGGTATTGTATCGATGTTAAACATGTTGGAATGGATTCGAATGAAAATAATAATTTCGATTGTTATTTGTCTTTTGTCATCTAAATATAATCAGCCGATTGTCTGGTGGTTCTAAATGTTTGTGCATGCCGCGTAGGGCTTCAGTGTACTTGTAATGCTGAACTCAAATCCTGTCAGACTCTAGTAAGAGCCAGAAGTGAATTTCACTTTATCGATAAGATAGTTTCTTTCGCATATTTGATTCTGAAAAAATATTAATTCAACTCTTCACAAAAAGGTTTCTAAAAATAGTGTTGTATCATTTAAAATTTAATCGATTTTAGTGCCTATTTTTATGCACCGATATTACTCTTCAAATTCTCTAGCTTATTGACTCTGCTTTTTCACTTGAAAATCTTAAATAATTGAGTAGCAATATATGTTTCAATAAAATATTTGTTATCTAAATATAAAATACGCAGAATCATCTTATTGAATACCTCTCAAATATGTCTACCTTTATTATCACACAAATTCAAATCCATTAGGTTGAAAATTATTTATCGAAATTCGAGTATTAGCCGAATTTCTCAGTATCCCAAATATATTGTATCGACAAAACAATACCTTTTCAGAGAATTCCAAAATCTGACATAAACGAAATCGCAGTCTATTCGGCAATACTTTCCGAAAATGAGCGTTTTATATTAGATTTTCCGAGTAATCTTTTTGTTTTATACACTCGTTAAGTCACGGAGCGATGCTTTTTAACGACAAGGGAATGAAAATAAAATATAGTTTACGACGTTTTTTCTTTCCATTCTTTCACCAAGGGTCGAAAACGTTCTCGCCGATCTTTCAAGTTGTTTTTTTCTTCCACAAATCTCTAGCGAAATTTGAATTTTAGCGATTTTTATCCGCCACCTCTACACGAACTTCATCATAGTTACTCTTTCATATTCTTCAACCTTGATATTAAAGTCTTTTATGTCTGAAAATTTTCAGACAAAAAAAACTCTCGACTCAGCTTCTTTCGGCTTCAACCTTGGAAATTTGCAGATTAATCAGCTCGTTATATAAATTTCACTACGCTTTATCTATGCTCACTAATCGATAATGCCATTTTTTAACAAGACGTATCGAAATAGCTATTGTTCTGAAGCTTATGGTTTTTAATCAAAAAATTTTCCTTCGATGCATATATTTTATCAGACTTAATTATATGAATGAAAATACGAAATAAATTCTTAAAATTATATAGAACTCGTGACTCGTGCGATATCTATAACGTTTTTTCAGTTTTTTCCGGACGCATCTAGTCATTGAAAATTTTTTTCTTATCGCAAGTTCAATGTATAATACATTTAAAAAAAATCATATAAAACTCATATTTGAAATTTAAATTTCATACAAATTTACATCATACGCTTGAATTAAAAGCAATTTTCCACATATTTATCGCGAATGCTCATCTCTTACGAAAGTTTTTCCTTTGAGAATTTCCCGAAATTTTTGTGAATATTTATTCCGGAATAGAATCTTTTATCGTATAATGGCTATTGTAGCAGTTTCGCCTTTTCGTGTCATTTATGCGACGTTTTCATTCAAAAGGTTGAACATCGAGTCAGTTTGACGTAGTTTGGCAATTGAGTCGTAATGGAGTTGTTTTTTTTTTCATGTGTATGGGAAAGGTCATGGTTTTTGTACTGAAACGTACTACAGTGTTATACTGATGTATCTGTTGTAATTTTAAAAATGTGTTAAGGAAACTATCGATCTCTGATACTCGAGTAAGTAATGGTCGAAGTTGATATTTGAGTAATTCAAGAAAATATCGGATGAAAGTTTCGCGCTCGGAAAAGTTCGTAATTAACATTATTTATCAGGTATCACAAAGAGAACTTTTCGGCAATAATTCGAAAAAGTTCACGTTGATTTATCTTCATATCCTATAATAAGAACGACCAATTTCGTACAGTGAATGAGATTTTTTTCATCGAAGTAATTTGTTTTGTTTATAAATACTCGTACCAATTTAAATATAACTTCACCAATCATATTACATACGAGTAATTAATTCACTGAAAATATCAACGCAAGCTTGGCTAAAATAAAATTATAAGATTTATACACTAATCACCTACAGATATTTCATGAAATCTTAACATCAGATTTGCAACTAGATCATCATTGTGGCAGATACACAAACAAATTAGCACTATCATAATATTAGACACTATTAATTTATTTCTATGTTCAATATATTTTTTTCGATTAATTCTCACGAATTTTCTAACAAACTAACATCGAATCAATAAACCACTTAAATCCATTCATCACTGTACTCGACATTAATTCGAAATCGCTTCCATTATTCGCAGGAACCGAATTCGACCGAGTAAACGAGACCACGTCAATTGCTTTGATTTTTTCGACTCACCCATTACTATCGGCGAAGGTCGTGCGAACGAAATTTTCCCGTTTTTAATACTGACGAATTTTTTTTTCAGTATTTTTTTCATCATTTCCGAGTATAAATTGCTTTATTGTGTGTCTCTAGAGGAGCGTTTTCCCGTTATAATCGCGAAAATCACTTCGGGGGACACTTATCTTGACGCGGGTTGGTTTTCCTATATCATCCCCTATTTTATTCTGGAGCTGAGGGATGTTGGGTTTTATAGGGATTTTTGTATGATCTTCGAAATGTAGTTGTTGTAAGTATTTTGTAATGTAATAGGATTGAGTTTGATATAAAAATTGATGAGTATAATTTGTATTTAATGTTTATCCAAACACGATGAAAATTTCCAGATTTATTGTGTTCACATCTGAGAAGGTTTTTCATTGCATTTTACATAAAATCGATAGGGATTTAAGTGATTAATGTTTGACGTTTTGTGCGATGTCATAGCAAACATATTAAGCCTTGTCCTACACACATGAAGTATTATAATTCGTATTATACGAAATTTCATTGTATTGGTATCTACATTGAATTAATTGATTATTATGTATTTTTATTATTTTATAGATCTTTCTATTGTCAATAAGTAAATTGACGTACATCATTCAATGATCATCATCTATTTTAATATACCTTCAATTTACATCATTAAAAATAATCACAATTGCATATACAAAACTTTTTGCACAAAACACATCATCTCAAGTTGCACGTTAATTACGCTCTCATTAAATTCAAAAGCGTACGTATTTCGTCATCGAAAACAACTTTATTATGTTTTTTTTACATTCATGAAATTTTAACGTAATGTAATGTAATATTTGATCATCAAACGTTTCGTATCGGGATTTAATGGGTCCTTTTTGCGTACCTTTTTGCAAATTAAGCCATTCGACCGTTTCGCGGGAAAATCCCTTTTTTCGAACGAGGGTGATGCTTATTCAATTAAAATTAATTCAAAACTCAATTGTTACTCTTCCGCTCGAACGAAAATTCGGTTGTTCTCGTTCGTTTCAGTTTTTTGTTTTTCGAAAAAAAATTTTTTTACAGTTCATGTTTTGTGTATCATTTGGTTTTTCGGCAATATTTCAAAAATCTTTTGTGTTTTAATGAAAATTAATGCGAGCGAATTTGCAATTTGATACTGTCCTATTGAATTTTACGATTGTCCGCGTAACGGAAATTACTAATGACTATTTTTTTCAGAACGTTGTGCAACAAATAAGCCGTTCAGTGTAAAACGTGATTAGCTCCATAGAACAAACAGTCGAGATTAATTATGAAACATGTTCTATGCCTTTTTTTAGAATTCCCTTCATTATTTTATTAGGCAGCTGAAAGAACCAAGGGTTCATCTCATTTGGGGGCACCATATAAGGTGTCTCCATTGGCCTTTTCAGTTGTCATTTATTCGAAATTTCAAACTTAAAAATTTCATTTACAGATGTGATCTGTTTAAAATTAGTACAAAATTAATTAAAATGGGCTCTGAAATAAATTATTTATGACTCGGTGGTCAATCAAATTTTATTGTTTGATGAAATTATCTTGGTTATCTAAAATAGATATTTGATACAAAAGTCATACTAATTGCTTTGACATTTACATTTTTTTCTAAAAGTGGATTTAATCACATTTTGCACCAAACAGCTCAAATAACGTTTTCAGAAGTGTGCCCGTGTAACGTTCGTTTGCCTTGAATTTTTTTCGTATTGTTTTCATAATCATCGTATCCGTTAACGATTTCTCGTTATTTACAATGCAACAATTTGAATCGTCAAGTTTATGGAATAATTCGTTCTCACGATTAGCGATTAGTTTCAGTGTATTATATTATTATTTTTTAGGCCAAAATTAAATTATTTTCGAGGAACAACAACACCTCGAAATTTAATTTGGTGCGTGTGTACACATCTGTCGTGCTTTAGGCAAACTTTTCCTCTCGAAACTCGTAAGCCTTCGTGTAAAAAGGTTCTGCCGGGCTTAAAACATATTATATTTTGAAAATGCGGAAATTTCGGGTTGCGTTGTACAAAGCTTTCGCGAAAGTTCATTGATAAAACATGTTGAAAGTAAAATACGCAATGTACAAAGTGTTTCATGAACATGCTTTATTTTCGGCCAGAATCTCTTGCCCTTAGAAAAAACTTATTATTCGGTTATTTTATGAGATTTTTTTTTATATTTTAGGTTAGATATCTCGTTTTGAATTATTGTAATGCGCTCGTAAATAATTTAAAGGATCGCCGCGTTTTGTTTTGTCTTTTCCCTGTTTAATCGAATCACGTTAGTCCTTGTCGTTTTCAGTGGCAGGTGAGATAAGTGGTTTCGCTAGGTCCTCGGGGAGTTCGTTTCCAGTTTTCACTCCCCTAAAATGTTGTTTTCCTGAAAACCACGATGCAACTTCAATAGCATTTTCAGAAAATCCACTTGGACACTTGGAGAAAGTTTCCACATCGGCCCATCAGGGGATGTTTTGCATGGACGAACAGTTCATAATGTTTGTAATTAGTTAAATTTATAGTATTCCGTGTGTGTAGATGAATAATCTTATAGTTCGTTCTCATCTATTACATAAGAAATATCTTTCTGTTTGATACATCTTATTTTGATCTGTTTCAATTTGAATAGGGATTAGATTAAGACGAAGTGTTTTCTGTATTAAGATGAAAGTGTTGTGCAATATATTGTGTTTTGTCGCTAAAAGCCGCCGGCATATGTGTGGACACGGCATTATGTATGTAAGTGGCAGCCTGTTCTGTGGGATTGCATTCATCCTTATGTTGCAAAATAGTTACTTTTATTGATGTTTAAATCAAACATAGGTTAAAGACAGTCGTAGATTGACTACACACTGAATGGTTACCAAATTTCAGAAAAACTAACTAGGGCTTAGGGTATTAGTCGTACAAAATATGTCGCTGGAATCGATTATAATTCCAAACATATTGAAATGCGTCGCTTATTATGATATATTCTCTTACAACGCAACGTAAACAAACTCTGGCCATTTCCCAACTCGTACTACTAGCAACGCCCACCTTTATAAAGCACCTTTATTTTTAAAACGCGCTATTATACCCGCACTGTACGGAATGTCGGCGAAATCTCGCGAGATTTATGAAGAATTGTATTATATTATTACGTATTGTGCGAGCGGAGCAATTAAGGGGCGCGTGGATTTAACCTGCTGGCCCCGTAGTCGGTTCCGGGACTTTTCCTTTTCATAAAACGCCATTTTTTTTCAGCTGCTAAATTAAAAATATAATATGATTACGTCCCCGGTCCATTCAAGGCGGGCCTGAATGGCTCTGAACGGGGATTTATGGAGCAACTTTTTTTTTCTCCAAAGGTGGGCTTTTAAAAGTACATAATGGAATTCGTATAGCAAGCGATGCAGAAAAATGGTAGTTTTCGAATGAGTTTAATTTTCAGGCGTTTGAATTTATTATGTCCTTTATATGAGTAGTTGAATAATTTGTCTTTTAAATAATATAAAAAAATTACAATTGATTATTATAGACATTTAAACTGTTGATCTTTTCGTCTCGAAACTTTTTATCATATCTGGGAAAGTTTATGTATCATTAATTAAAGGATTTATCAACGGGATTTATTACAGATATTGGAATGGGTACGGAAGATACTATAAACACGACAGTTCACAATCGGCTTTAAAGTCCAAAGAGTTTCAAGCACGACCGGGTCACAAAAGCTACTAAAAAATAAAGTGTAGAAAATTGAACGAATTTTCATATTTCCTCTCTCAATTCATTGACCCACATCCGATTTCGAATGGACCATTCTTTTCGCGCCACTCTGTACTCGCAAGAAAATGTGAAAAGTAAAGAAAAACATTCGGGCCTCCGATAAGGGATAATAAATTATGTCGGAATCGCAACTGTGCAGGAATTACGCCCTGTTTACATCGCCGCGAAGGGTCCTTCCGTCCCCTCTTTTGAGGCCCTACGGGACGAGAGTCCCTTTCGTTCCGGGAGTTATATCAGGGCTGATACCACTTCCGGTTTTCCGGTAATTTCCGCTTTTCCTAAAATTTTCCGATATTTCAGATGTTACAACGATTTTTTAACATTTTGAAAGCTTTGAAGTATACGTAGATTTCATGGGATTCGAAGACCTATACGTGTACTCAAAGGTGGGTTTCGTTATCAGTGACAGCGACAGTATGACAAAGTGGTCACAATGTAAAAAATAAGGTCTTTTACGGCGTGTCCACACTAAGGCCGGCGGCTTCCAGCGGCAAAATACAGAACATGCCCTATATTTTTTATCTTCATACATTATCACTTAATTTTCATTTAATAACAAGTAAAATAAGATTTCAATTGGAATAGATTAAGATAAAATATAAAATGAATGAAGATAAAAAATATATGGCATGTTTTGTATTTTGCCGCTGGAAGCCGCCGGCCATAGTGTGGACACGCCGTTAGAAACAACCCTACTGTTTGTATTGTGAACATTTTATTGCACTCTTTCGCTATCACTCTTAGTCACTGGTACGGAAATCTAGCTTAAGTGTTAACTTGATTTGCGGTGTAACTTTTGAAAATTAGACTTTTTATTGAATTTTAAGGGCCGGACTCAACACCTCTGGTTATAAATAAAAATGAATTGAAGAAAACAGCCGCGGACAGAGACAAGTATACGTCAGTACATACAACAATGTATAGACCCTTCTCTGTCCCACCAAATTTTGACACCTCGTGGTTGGAAGACTACGTGTAGTTGAAATTTATTTTGCTTTTTCACAAGAGATGAAAAGCCTCCTCTTAGGCGATTTCATAACCATGACTTCTTTCGATATCCCCTAAACATCCCTTATTTTCTCTATAAATCTCTTCACTTTTATCTCAAAAACATGCATCGTTTCGATAAATTCGACAACCCTAACCCCATAAGCAGCACCCACCCCTAAACCGTGAAAATTGTTTAGCCGAAGCGAATTCATTTATCCGTCTTCCCGCGCACTTCGGCTTTATCGGCCTTTATTGTTATCGCCGTTTTACGAGGTCGTCGAACATTCCGGGAATCCGGTGCACCCGAATGCCTCTTTGTGCACTCTGCAAATTATAATATTATACAGAAACGACAAATTTCCGATTATTATATTTTCTTTTGTCCCGGAGAGTTTCTATTGTTTTCGAAAATGTATAGATTGCGCTCGGTTAAGCCGCTCCAGGGTTTGTATTTTTGATCGAACGTCCGCCTCTATTTCTCTATCTTTTATATGCATGTATGAAATGCAATTGCAAGTCATATGTAAATGCTGCATATCGATGTCTATAATTGTTTTCTTTCGTATGATGTTATCAATTTGTATTAAATCGATGATTGTCTCATTGTTGTGACTGTTGAAGCTGTATAAGAAGTCTGTGTTTATTTTCGTTTTCGTATTCAGATTTCAATCTGATTGATTTGTTGTGAAAACGACCTTCTAATTCTTTAAATATTGTTTTTCTTAGTTGACTATTATTAACATCAACAAGCTCATTCATATAAGAATTTATTGAAATATGTGAAAATATGATATAATAGTTACATTGAAACTTATCTCGATGGTCAAGAACATCGTATAAATTATTACGTTAATATTATACTTCTTGTCGTAGTTAATGGATCGAAAATTATCTTGTTTGAAGTCTGATATGTTAGCTATGTTTCGACCCTTCGTTACCAATCATGTCTATTATATTTCGCTCATTAATTAAGATTCTTGCGAAATCCATATATCGGTTAGCTTCTACCTTCTTGACCTAAATTATATCCTAAATATAATATAAAATATTTAATTATTCGTAAATATTTCGACTAAAAAAATCAATTCGGTTTATCATTCAAATATTAAACACAACCTTATAATAATTTCTACAACACAATAAAAAATGGCATGACGTCAAATCTTATGTAAATGTATTGGCGTTCACGTTTTTTCTTCATTATTTCGAATTGCATACAATTTTCACGAAAAGAAAAACGTATAGAAATATGTAAAAATCATAACAGCTGTTCAAATCTTCGGTTTCGCTATAGAAACGCAAACAATGCTCTTTTTAGAGCGATTCGCCAATTTGCGTGGAAAATTAGCACGGCGCGTTTTTCGTGCAAGAAAATTTTTGGGTAGAAAATCGTGAATTATTATGCTGAATATGCGATTGTTTGAAAATTCAAATGGAAGAGCTCTGTCAACACAATGCTTCGTAAAATTTATTTAATCTTTCTGAACTTTCGTTCGGCCTCATCATTTCGTATCAAATCAAAATTTACGTATTCCGAACAAAGCTTTTATCGATACTAAATACACGTTATAAAATTATGTTGAAATTGCACTCATATGATTTTCACTATTAGAGATAAATTACTCTCAAATTCATATCACGTTCAAATACTAATGGGTGCTTTTTATATCCATTACGTTCTTTTCATTCAAATAATAAACGACCACTAAATGAAACCATTACACTATCGTTTCAACAAATTCAAGATAACTTTATATATTAGACATTACAAACTGCATACGAATTGCTACATTACGTAAGTTACAACTAACAATAAGAAATTAAACAATAATCATATTATACACAAGAGACGTTCAATGTGAAACGTGAATAACACCATAAAATAAAAAGTCAAGAAAAGCGATAAAACATGCTTGATGCATTTTCAAAATTTTCTTAATCTTAATGGTTTATAATAAGCTATAGATGTGTTCACTTTACATTAGATTCCAAAATCAATTAAAATCAACTCTGAAATAAAGCCTTTGATTCTCAGCGGTTTCACAACCAAAGATCATTTTTCGGTTACGGGTGGTTCACTTTAATACATTTAAATCACTTCATCGAAAATTATATGTTTACATAAGTAACCAAAACTATCTTCAAGTTCACCAGCAACTTGATAGATCGTATTATTTACGTGTACGTTGCATCTAAGTGCACGTAATTGCATTCTGCATGTTCGTTAGACATTTGCATGCATACACGACTCGTGTCTGTGTCAAGGTCGGTCTCAAGCAGCGGTGTGCAACATTCTTAACAATTCGGTAAGGTGGAAATTCGCCGCGTTTTATTATATTAAAATTCAAATTGAATCCGACGCTTTAGATTTCAATTACGATAGTGGAGAGTCGCTCGCTAAATTATAATAAATTTTCGCACGCATGCGAATGTACGTTGATCTGTGTGTTTTGTTTGGTTTGGATTCGTACAGGTGTTTAAACATGTTTAATTTTTGAAGAATTTTGTTTGAAATTTGCGATACTTTGTAAGAAATTAGATCGTGAAAGTGTAGATAAGATCTTGTTTTACTTTAATGAAATTTTTCCGTTGCTTTCAAATGAATATTGAAATGTTTAATTTAGATAAATTTGAAGTCATTGATTTTGATGAAATTTAATTTAACAACAATCAAAATAATGATAAAAAATGAAAATGCAAATCCCAATAATTTCCAGTGATCTTAGTCAATGTTAAGCATATTTTTTGTATAGCATTAAAATATCGTTTTGTATGAATTGTTTTTTGCGTTTTTGTTGTTGGGCTTTTTTTGGTTTGAAATTCATTGACACATGCTGCTTTATTATTCAGTTAAAAAATACATCATTTCACAAAAGTATAGGTACAAAACAGAGGCTGAAAAAATTGACATAAAATACAAATAGATATTAATTACTTACGTTTTAGCACTTTTAAGCGACGATGCTCGCTATCCTTAGAAGTAACAGAACATCCAACTTGAGTGTATAAAACAATAATAATCATTGTCACCCTTTAGAAATATAGCCATTGGCCATCTCTGCCACATGGCCATCTCTACCAGAATCACCCTAATTAAAAATAATATAATATTACTCACATTTCTGTAATACTCATGCACCATTAAAGATCACATTTCCCTCACTTCCCATAAAATTTTCACCAAAAAACCTTAATTCAAAACAACTCAAATCAACATTCGATTCGACGCAACAACATCAAAAGTGCACAAACGCACTCATTAAAGCATTTTAAACACGAACCAAACGCCAATTCACCATTTGACGACCCCTGACTCTAGGGAAATGATTTCCTCGTTTCTCTGGCGCATTGTTGTTGCATTTTAAAGTGTGCCGCTTTTTAACGCGCATCGCGTAGCACTTTGTATGCAAATATTTATGCGGACTTTGATACGTCACTGCTGCACTTTTAGTCGTAATGCATAATTTGAACGAAACGCTAGATTTTATGTCGCGTAATAATTGCTGAATGATCTTGTAACTTTTCTTGGTTATATTGCATTTTTTTCTGTATTTAAATATGTCAGAATAAAATGTATCTCGGAAACATCAAGTCTCCCCATATTCCCCTAGGTATATCATGTTATTTTCAATTGAATCGATTAGACTAATTTCATTATTGTGTTTCGAATGTATTCAAATTGATTAAATCGACGTGATATTAATGGATCGGACGTAGGTATATTGTGATTCATGTGAATTTATGTCATTTAGCATCCGAAGCCTCGTTATGACGTGAATGTTTTTGTCATCTAATGAATCTATAATGTGTCACATTCGTATTGTGTTTTGACATTTTGATGCAAATCTGATCGATTGTGTCAAACATAGTGACGATTGGATTATTCAGAAAATTCATATTTGAATTCAATTTGAAAATTTGTGTTATAATTTCTTTTGTACGGGGGTAAGTTGTGACGATGGGAATATCTCTGCAATGAAAAGATATAGCAATACCACGTAAAGGACATAATTAAAGTATCAAGGATTGTACAAAATTATATCACTTTCTTGCTCGCAATGCACATCAGGCTCAAATCAGACGGCGTTATCCGATTGATCTGAAATTTATTCAAAGTCATTCGTAGGCTCGTTCGTGACTTTTGTTTCAGGAGATACTTTTTTGCATCTCGTATTCATAATGCGGTGTACATACGTGGCTGTCGTTAATTGAATTTCGATCGAGATTCGCATTCCGATTCTCGAGTCGTTCACCTGAACGTGTCTGTCTGGTCTTTGGCCTCGGACCATTCATAATTTTCACACACTTGTCGGTGATGTTGTTGTTGCTTATTTTCTGATGTAGGGTTTAAGGATGTTTCTCTGTGTCAGTATCGTATTAAGATGGAAATCGTGATTTGACTTGTATTCCTTCGAATTTTGTTTATACTTTGCCTGTTATGAATTATCTAAAGCGTATCTGTCCCTCTGTTACTTCGGACCATTCATAATTTTCGCATTTGTCGATGATGTTGTTGAATGGCTCGATTATTTTCTGATGCAGGATTTAAGGATGTTTCTTTGTGTCAGTATCGTTTTTTGTAAAGATTGAAATCATGATTTGACTTATATTCCCTCGAACTGATGATGTCAATGAAGGTCTCATTTTTTAAACCAAACGAATTGGCATATTCAGAGATTATTTCTGAACACATTTCTAATGATTTGAATTTATCACTTATATTAATTTGCTTCTAGAGTTTTCATATATCTATTCTGTCATAAATTTGATATAATACGAAAAAGAGTTAATATTTTTCTTATGAATACAATTCAATATCCAATTTTCCGATAACTGTCCTTGCATTGACATACATGCATTCAACGATAATTTAATAGAATAAACGAAAGACGATTCGAACGATTGCTTCCACGTATTATGTGTATGCAATTTTCATTTAATAACAAAAGCGACTTTTCAATTAATCAATTCATTTAATTGAATTCCATCATTCGTCCATTGAATAGACAACCAAGAAGAAACACATCGCTAATTTCAATTTTACACTGTTTTGTCTATTCGAATCATATCAAATCGTATCATTCGAAACAGAATAGCATCACGAATTAATCGATTTTACGATTTTAATAGCGAACTGCACAGACAAATCGGATAAAGCTGAAAATTTCCATGCAGCGTTTCGTTTCGGCGCTTTTCCGACACGTTTCCAAATCAATTCGATTTTTCATACGAAAATATCGCAGTCTATTTATTTTTTCAGCATATTTTCAGCGGTGCGATTATCAAATCGATTTCCCTCGCGTGCTACGAACAGTCGGAAACGTTTCCCATTTTATTTTTTTCATTTTTCTTTTTCATATATTTTTTTTGTATGCTTCTTCTCTTCATTTATTTACGTTCCGACGTTTCGATTTTCCTCCCTTTTAATAAATGTAAACGTCGTCCTTTCAGCAATATTTTCACATGCGTTCGAATAACATTTAATACGAACTCACCTGAAGCGTTTCGCGAAACGTACGCAGCGAAGAATAATCGTATTTGGAATAATGGTTCGTTCACATTTTAACTGAATTATCGAAAAAAATACTATTGAAACCTAAATTTAAAAATTTTCAGATGTCTTCTGAGCAATTCGAAATTAGGTCATTGAAATCGATCTCTATTTGTGCAAATCATAGATGTGTATATTGACTAATCAAATGAATATTGACAGTGGGTAAATTTGGTTCAATCTGAGCCGTTTAGTGCACAAAATAATAAACTCCATTAAATTAATAGTCTAGAAAAACAATGGAACGTGTTTTTTTATATTCCCTCAATTACCTTAATTATTCCAAATTATAAACATACAAATTTTGTATCTAGTCAATACACATTAGAGTACAGAATTAACTAAAATGACTTTAAATGCTCAATCATTTTTCGTCGTTGATTGATATTTATTTATCTTTGTTAGTCAGGAAAGATTAAATCTCTTTTTATCAAAAGTCAAGTTTATCAGTCAATGCCCTAAATGGCTTAACTAGCGTTTAGTAGTAGTCTAAAAAATAGCGACATCTCACGATGCGTAGATAAATGCAATCGTACTACTACGTTTCCCGACATCAAGTGTCTTTCGAAATGGATCGTAGTACTACGATTTCTGCTTATAATATGCCAAACATAAAATAATCAAGTGTGAATACGCCTCAAGCGTGTATGCGAACACGTCGTGCCGAAAATTGTATTTTATGGAGCTTTTGTGTTTGCTCGGGTTAAAGGAAAAAGTATTATATGTACGCAATACATTACAGGCAGATGTATAAATTCGCCAATAAGACGTACAGGTCCGATAAGACCCACCTATTTCGCTTTTTATCCCTCAAGGGAATAAGGTGAAGCCTTTTTTTTTTCTTCGAGCTTTTGCCACTTTGTGCAGGATGTTCGAGATCGTAGAATCTGCCTTTGAATCTGTGTACGACTTTGCTTATTTCAAATCGAAGCTTAGCGAGGAAATTTTAAGGTTTTCGAATCGATACCGTTCCAGTTTGTTCGAGAAAATTATATTATCGCATACACTATTGTGAGAAATTTAGGACACTTGTTTTTTATTAATTTTGCATTTTTTGCAAAATTTTCATTGATTGTGCTTGTAGTTTCTTTAAATTTTGAAGACTGATCGAGTACAGTTCTTAAAATTGCATTTTAAAACTACTTTTGGAACAGTTTTCATGAAGAAATTATATTACTCGAAAGAATTTATCGTTGTGGAGTATAAAAGTGATATTTTATTAGATAAATTTTGATTTTTTTTACATTGTCTCGATTCTTAGTAACATAATGTTTACAGTGAAATATTTTTATACTGTTGCATAATAACTTCTTCCGAATAATATTTTCAATCAATCGAAATATCTCCACCAAATACAATATTATGAATCGAACTTGATTACTCTTCAAATTATAAACTCACTTAATGCAAATTTTACGAAAAATTCCAACATATCTCATAAAAAGTGTCCAGAATTAAACCAACAGTGTATATCGAGTCGGATGTTGCGGTTTTTCCATTTGTATTTATTGTGTTTGTATCGGAAAGTGTTCGACGTGCGATAATAAATGCAATGTACCAGCCGAGGACTATTTGCTTAATTTAATTATTCTCCGCAAGTCGACTGGCTCCATTCCAGAAATCGAATTTTTCGTTTTGCACACAACACATTTAAATATCGGCCTTGATATGAATCCGCGTATTTTCGAATAACGAACTGTTCAAACACGTCGATTTTTCCGCGATTCGTTAATTATTTTCATATGCGATTAGCTACCGATCGCTAAACGATCTATCGATTGCGTGCATATTTCGATATATCATATGACTCATTCGAACGTTTTTTGTAAAAACGAATTCTTTCTCGGTTCGACTTTAGAATCCTTGTTTGATCGTGATTTACAGACGCAACCGAAATAAAACTGTAAAAAAATCGAGAGTCCCTCGATAATTTGCACGGATTCGTTCGAGTTTTTTTTGAATGCCGATGTTTCGTATCATCTGACAACTGAAAAAGCCAAGGTGTATGAGTGATTTCGTGAAAATTGTGCTCAAAGTTGAACGTGTATTAGGAAGAGGTCGAATGATTTGATGACATATCTCGGCAAACGTTCCCAATTCGTTCACATCTTTTATAGAAGCGATTCCTGTATATGACTCAATTTCGACACAAATGTTACTTATACCGCTTGGTCTTTTCAGTCGTCGTATTTTGTACGTATTTTAGGTATTCGAATTTTCATTTTTTTGTAGATATTTCGTTACGCCCCTGTGAAAATTCCTCAATCGTCGTTGGAAATTACTTTTCGCGGAATGGTTCCCGTCCGTTATCGGGGCGCGAAAGGAAATGGCGAAATTTCCCATGCAGTCTCTAATTTGGTCTAAATTGATTTGCTAATGATATTTTCCAGTGCGTACGATACCTGAAATATATTTTTGAGCGAAATTTTATTTTCGATTCTTAAGTTTATTCCAAAGCGAGAGCTTTATTCGTACACTAATGTGCTCCCAATCGAATAATTAATAGATTACAAATATTTATGTTAATTTATTTGAAAATTTAGTACTACAGATGTATGTATTTTCTAAAATACGTAACCAGAGTGGAAGATAAGCTCGTTAGGTACATACCTTCTGTCTGTCTGCCGAGTTCCTCGGAGGACTCCACATTTTATGCGGCACATAAATTATCATTCGTTAGAGAACGAACTAATGAATTTTCTTGACGTTCCAGGATTTCGCCGGATCAAAACTTCACGGTGTTTTTTCCTTCCCTGAGGATTTTTTTCTTTTTAGATTTTCCCACCCGAACCGAAAGTTTCACGTCTTTTCTCGCCTGTGAAAATTTACTTCAATTTCGGATTTTTTTTTCAGTTTAATATTCATGATCAATCTTATTACATTACGTCATTATTAATAGCATAATGCATATTATATATTTTTAAATTAATATACTAGGTTGATTTATAAATACATTCAATTAAACGACAACTTTAAATCATCGATTAGTCAATCGACTGCATATACTGGGCTAAATGTAGTCGAAACGATTGAAATGCTAACATTCTTAAAACATTCCGTTGAAAGTTGTTGATCCTTAGACAGTTGAACTTTTCAGAGTTCTTCCAGAATTATTATATGTATAGGTTTTTTCTTCATTACATTTTACAATTCACATAGAATATTTGAGCAAACAATAGAATTTATATCATTTGACAGTTTTCAGAGCAGACTTTTCACATACCAGTCACAGTAATTATAATAAGCAAACTACGCACACACGCAACAATATTTAATACGGGAACGAGAAATTCTTAACAATTAGCTTAGTCCCAATCATCTCGATAGATTCACAAATGCTAATAATAAAATAATCACTTACACAAATTGATTCCCTTAACGCGTTCTTTTTATAGAATTTCCTCAACAACCTCTCGATCGAACTTAGCTCACGTGTATTCCTCTTTCGACATGTTCTACACCAGCAACGCTTATGCAACCTACATTATATCACCTGGGATATGTATTTTCAGCTTCGGGCCGTTTGTTTGCGTTTCTTTCACTTTGACCGCGTTATACGGGGGTAAGGATAGGCACGTCTGCCGCCCTTATTTATCGCCTTGCCTCGGGTCACGTGTGAGGATGAAGCCATTTTCAGCCCGCAGGACCAAGACGTGGCGTGCTTCATAACCTCTGATAATGTTTGCTGAAAATAATATGAAAAAAAATAATGGGGAAGTTGGGTTTTCAGACGTGAGTCTATTTAGGCGCATGTGTATCAAAATAGTTCGGAATTTTACGAAATAAAAAAATATTTTACGCCTTATATACATTAAGCGTTGCAGGTAATTACGATGGTAGCTCGGAGGGTAAGGCGGTGGGCTAATAAATTGAACGCCCGGGTTCGAGGCACGGCCGTGGCTGAAAATGTCGAGCATCGTTAGCGTATTTATAATATAGATGTTTGGATATTAAAAGTTTTTTTTAGGGATTTTGTATTTTGAGGTATGATAAGGTTTTTGTGTTCAAATTTAGGCTTTGATCGGATTTTCGTGAACATCTTGTAAATGGGAGAAAAATAGAAAAGGTATAAAAAATGGGACCAGAATCTGTTTCACAGATTTTTTCATATCAACCAACCACACGTTGATATTTTCAACGGGCTGATTCCTTATATTCGAGATTTGTTTCATTATTAGTCTACCAGTGATCATGAATAACACACCGCATTCATTCATGTGGTTAATCCGTAGAAACTAGTTTCCCAATTCGAGGAAACGTTCCGACAAATTGACTCGACGCTGTCCACAAATGAAGTTTAAACCGTTCAATTTGCGGACGGAAACGTATTACACCGAGCACAGTGTAAAATAGCATCTATCCGTACTGAACTATACTAAATTTTCTGACAAAATTTAATTTTCATATTTTTTCCGATGGGTATTCCGGTTATACGCTTCTGTCCTTAGAGTTGCACATTTTCCCGCAACGAGAGGCTGTTACCAGGACACAAATGAGCTTTTACTTTAGCCTTATTTCGCCTTTTTACGGTGGCTTATTTCTAGCCCCACTTTGGCCATTAAAAGGCGTCGCTTTCGTGGAAAACGTATGGAAAGTCACAAAAAAAAGGAAAACTCATGGCGAAAAAGACTTCCCTAGTGGAGTTTATGGGACGTTTGTCTCCCGTTCACGGTTTTTTCTCGTTTGGGCTCACTTTATGGATTTCGGTTCGATTTTGTGTTGTAAATCTGCTATTCGGCGGATAGAGACTTTAATAGTCATAGGGAGTGCTTTTTGCGATTTTGTTCTGGGATTTATTCGTGTCTTGTGAATTTTCCAGTCGAAAGAAAATCTGTTTGAAGTAAATCATTATGTCGCTAGATATTTATATCGTTCGAATGTTTTTTTCAATACATTCAGATTCGTTTTAATATTTAATAACGTTCTTGCTGAAAGACCTTCAAATATTTTTTTCCACAAGCAAACAAATATACGAATCCTCCTTCATATTCTATATTAAAACGTCTCCCCTATTTCGAAACACAGAACAATGAGCAGTCATTCCTAATAATAATTTCAAAATTGAACGTGCCGAGAATAATTAATTTCAATCATACTTAAACGAAATTGCATATTGAAACTAGAATATTCAATATTTGAACACATCTATGCTAATGGAATTAATTGTGGACATTTCATTAATTTTCATTTTTCTTTAAATCATTCCAAACGTTGGTGTTAATTACAATAACAAGAACACTATTCGTTCTATTTTCAATACAAAAAATAACCATAATCCCATTTATTGAAAAATTTATTGAATTTTTAAAGTGTCCACAATCAATTCCACTAGCGTATATTGAATCTACATTTAACTGAAACGATCAATCTTTACAAGTCCTGCTTATACATAATAGAATTCTCAAACTACTCAGATTTTTTTCACATCTCTTTATTATATGAAAACCCATTATTTCGCCAATTTACGAATCTAAATTGCGTGTCGTTTCGATGTTCGTTCAATCAAAGTCGTTGACGATTCATCAGAGTTGTCGCCTTTTTGTCGATGACGTTCGACGTAATTGATGTTCATGGGGGTGTTAAGGGAGAAAAAAGTGCGTATCGATGGGGGTTGGAAATGCGCATCGCTAACTATTTTATGTATGAGGGTGCACAGATTGAGCAACGCTGGATTGGTTTTTTTTCTATGGTGAGTTGATGAGAAATTTCGCGGTGAGCGCTCGTTTCGATTGCGCGTCTTCGCGGGTACAGTTTGATATCAATTGTTTGGTTTTAAGTGAATTTATTTTGTAAGGGATGATATTTAAGTCGTTAATTAATCTATATGCCTGATTTTATGTAAATAATTAGCGGTGAAAGCTATCAACGAGATGAAAAATATGTTAAACCGCTGAGCAATCGTTTGAAATATCAATACTTAATCATAGTTCAAATTAGAATTCGGCAGTTGTCATCGTTAACTGATTGCTAACAATTGAAATATTCGAATTAAGTTTTTGATTATAAGTTTCCTATTAAGTCAGAATTTAAGTAGGGAGTTAAATGCTTTTCTTTCCTATGCTTATTTTTTTGTATTGTATTTTTTTAGTTCGGCGTTAATGCATTTAAGTATAGAATAATTTTCTTATCGTTTTTAGTTATTTATGTGTCATTTCTGTCATCATTTATCTTTTTTGTATTTGTTTTCATATCGCTTTTCCTGTTTTATATATAAAATAATGAGTACATTTATAACGACGTCAACAACACTATCGTTTTCCAAATAAAGGAAAGTTTATAATTCCACGAAATTCGTATGAATCAATAGGAAATTTTGATACATTTACCGCACAATCTATTATATCTGTAGGAAAAGGTTATAAAATAATAATATCTGACATCAAATATTTTTATATAAACAGGATGTACTAATCATACAGGAAAAAAATGCACTCAATTCAACGATTCAAAACATTTCTATTTCGAATCATCGAAATCCATTTACCCCACCAATTACTAAAATAATTAATATGAAATCGCTGAAAATCTCCACCCTCCTGTAAATTTCCATTACCTCAAACCTGCTTCGTTTTAAAGGCAGCACAATCTGAAATACAGACAACCCTCGATATATAACACCACGTACGTATATTTTAGAGGCGCACGCAATTTTCCCACTTTCGCATAAATCCTCGGAATAAATTTATTCAGCTGAAAGTTCGCCAGAAACAGACGTAAAAACAAAATCGGAAAGAAAAACCCGAACTTTGCCTTGAAAGATGTTCATATTATCGGATAGAACTGGGATCTTTATAGATGGAAATTATCATAGCTTTTTTTTGGAAAATATGACTGGGTTTTTTGTATGGGGTCGTATTGAAATTTTATGTCTGCTCGTAATATTTTGTTGTGAAAATAGAATCATCCTTTTTTTTTAAGTTACAAAGAAAATGTGTGAACTTGTCCCGATCGATTTCAAAGAAACTTGTTATAATGTTTTATAAATATTTCTCAAGTTATCTTGAGTTAAAATTATCCTATGTTAAAAGCAACGAGTCATTATCGTTGCTTTTATCCATTTCACGATGTGTCAAAATGGTTCATATAAAACATTATTTTATTAGCGCTCTACAAATATACTGAACTTTGACCTGTCATACAATGAAAACTGTTGGAAGTTTCATTATTATTGTTTGTCTATTTTTACATTACACTTCTACCATATTTCGCCAAAATTGTGAAAATAGGTTCATACATTGCTTTTGCAAGACTTATTTTCATATTATTGAATGAAAAACAAACGACGCACATTGTTATTCAAACCGTATTTTAAATGTTAAATTTCCACTTTAACATTGTTTATCTTTCTACATAAAAAATTCAAATGAAGCCATTTATAAATTTCCTTTCTTTAATAAAGAAAAAACATACAAAATAATTCATCCTGAAGATAAACTCCTCGTACAAAACATACCTACCGAAAGTACGTTTCGCTTAGCAGTTTGAGCGACAATCGCAGATTTTCGAATATCCGGCTGCATTCATCGACCGACTCAGACCGGTTATAAATCACCGGTTTTCCCTCTTTTTTTCCCTATGTGTTTTATACAGGCCCTCGCATATCCTGGCACATTTTATTTCCCTCTTTATTGCCGCCGCTCCGGAAAAACGCCTACATTCCCTCTCCGTGCCTTTTTAGGGCCTTTAAGTGTTTTCGAACAATTTTCACACACTGTCTATACTCGAATGATATTCATATACGTGACTATTTAATGTGTGATTCTTTTTCTTGAAGATTTTTATTAAGGATGCAATACATGGTGCGATTCGAAAGTGGTGTAAATCATTTCATTGTTGTGCTTTTAGGAGTTACGATAAGTTTATATTAGTCGATTTAGGGTCGTTTTTTTTACTGTTCTAGTTAAATAATCAGTTTTAATCTTTCTTTAAACTACGAATTGTTGAAATTCATCACTGTTCAGCGGATTTTCGACAATTCGTAGTTGAAATATTGACTGTAACTCTTAGATTAATTGACTAGAACGGTGAAAAATTCGGACCTAAGATGGCTAAGTTATTCATCATCATGATATATTAAAAAAAAATAGCTTGACCCAAGAATATATATGTATTTAGAATCATCGTTTTACTGTAATCCTCTTTGAGACAGAATCTCAAGCTTCCTATACTTTTGACTCTCATAATTCTAACTGACTCCCAAACTCCAAACTATTGGATGTCATACATCGGCTATATTTTTCTTATATCATGAGATGAAAAATGGAATTTAAAAATGTTTTTGTGACATAATTGAAGCTATTTTGATAATAGTCTAAAATGAGGGTCCCTTTGAAGCCTCCTTAAAGTCATATCAGGAATGGAAAAGTTAACAAAAAAATGTGTAGATACCCAAAAATAACTGAATTTTTTTAACTTTTTGTGTTATTTTTGAATGTTTAAAAAATATTTTAAAATGCTCCATGTGTGTTTGTAAGATTTCCTGATTTCTAACCAACTTTTATATATTTTCGTTCGTCTGATACGTGAATGCGCCTCTAAGTTCGTTTGTTTTCAGTCTGTGATTTCATTTTAGCGATTGATCGATTACCGTCAAGCCCTTCAGAGCTAGGGTGGGATTTTCATCCGGGTTTTCCCTTTTAAATTGCTTCTGATGGGAATTTTCCTAGAGCTTTCCTTAGACAGATGCGCCTTGTTCGCGTATATCGCTTAGGCTTGTTGTATAAACGGTTCAAATTCAATTTTGTCGAATTGAAATTTCGTCGCTTTAGAAGTATTTTGTAGGAGAGCTGATTTATAATCGATTAGATAGCTTATTTTGAGTTGAGACGATATTTTTGAGATTGTTGAAATATCTTCGAAATTTCCTATTAATATCACAACCCTTGTCAGTTGGGTAATTCTGGATAAAATGGCTATATCAAAAATATATATTTCATTAGTTATTTTTAATTTTAGATCACATAACTGAAATACAATGTTATATATTTCATGTTTTATTCAAAGTTATATGAATGGATGAGCATCTAGATCACATGAATATATGAGATTCATCGAAACGAAATCGACATTTTCGCTTGCAAAATTTTACATACCATTGTTTTGTCACACTCACGTCTCTCTGCGACATATTTCATATTTTATGTCATTTTCGAAAAAGATGATCTCCCATGGGAAAGCGAAATCGTATGACACATTTTCCACGTCCCAAATTTCGAAACCTCGACCCGATTTTTTCGCAAAATTCGCACTTGTATATTAAACGAGAATTAATCTCCTTTCCGAACTGTGACGTTTTAATTACGAAAAACGAAAGTCTAATTGAAGCTTTTAATATTCCGCCTATGTTCGACTATATTTGTATTCAGCTGGCGCTTTCGTGTCATTTCGTCTGAAAAGACGCGCTCGTTCGAATCGCGTTTTTCTTCAAAGGAGCGTTATTAATTTTTCGGCTGAAGGAATTCTTTTTTTGTTCCATTCTGTCACTCAGCTTTGATAATTAATAATATAAGTGCCGCTTATCGCTTTTATTTTCGCGCTTGTTTATAAATCACGCTTTATATTTTAGGAGAGTTTATTTATACGCTGCAACAGAAACTTGAATCGTTCCTTTGAAAAGCTGATGAATTCTATTCACTGAGCAAGTCTTTGAAGATGCGCGCTTATTTGGACTTTTATTTTACAATTTTTTTTGGATTACATATTTTTTTAACGAAAGCTTAAAAGAGTTGAATGACTCTACGGTTATTTCGCGTTTGAATCAAATACGCTTAATTGCATGCAATTTCAGCGTGCATTCATTAACTTTTTCGCATTTCAGCTTATAATTACACGTACACATGTTTCTTTTTATCGATGTAATAATACAAGTTCCACTATGTTAATTATTATTGCAAATTAAATTACATGTCATTGTTCGTTTTCGATATTTTTTCCGTTTTTATTAATTAATTAAATTAGTTCATTACGGTATCTAATAATCTTAATAGATATTCATTAAAAATATATTTGTTAATGAGCACTCCCTTTAATATAATTTCAGGTTATTATGCCTTTGAAATAATTAACTGATTATAATAAAGTTACAAAAGTAAACTATATTATTTAATGCAATCTTCATAATGTAGAGTAAATTTCAACCCAAGCTACACTCGATTAGATAGGAATACAAATCAGCGATATTATTTTATTAAGAATATAATTCATCTTTAATTTTCCTTTTGTGTTAATATATGAAACCTTGCAGTAATCATATAAAAACTGGCAATATAACATCTCAATAGAAATTTCATTCAACGAACGAATCTATTACATTAAAAAAAAAACCATTCAGAGCTTTTTCCCATCGCTCTGGAAAATCTCAAATCTCCCATACGAAAAACCCACAATCTCACAGGGCTTAAAGTCGAATCGATTTCGAAAACGTACATACATAGATTTGGCATCGAATAAGAAACTCGCCTCACGATCTGCGAATCCTGGCAGATTACGCGGCCAGGTTCCTCGAAGATCACGTCCCGCTCGACTTTGGGCTTTTTCGCTCGTTTCACTTGCAAATACATACGTACCACTGTAAGGTTTCGGAAAATACCGGTCACGTGCTCGGGAGGCTGTGTTTTAGCGTTTTCCGGGATCCGGTTGTTTCCGGTGGAATTATCCCGGCGCTTGTCCCGGGACGGTTTCATTAAAACTTTCGTCTCTGCTGGGACTGCGGTGCTGCTGTTCGAAGAATCGGTTTCGGTCTGGAAATTTTGTTGTATTTGGTGAAAAAATAATGTATATTATATATAGCGATACCTCATTGCAATGCTGGATTTCTGAGTATATTTCATATTTTTTTCGCTCACTGAAAAGCATATAAGTAGGAATAAAACAATGTGTTCAAATGTGTTGTGCTGTATCCACACTTAGGTCGGCGGCTTTCTGCGGCAAAACATAATACATATATGGCTTTTTTTGTATTCATACATAATTAACTTTATTTTAATTACATTCAAGTAAAATAAGATTCAATTTTTCGATACCTAAAACTATAATGATGTTCAGGAGTAGGTCAGTCATTTTCCTCGAGACTTACAGGATCTGATGCATTGCATTTGTTATTGATTCTATTTTCTGTTTAATTGAAATAAGTTTTAGATTGAGTTTATATGTTAGGTTATCAAATAAGATTCAATCATCGAAACCTTGCAAAGACACTCAGATATGGACTTCTTATTCCCGAATCATTATATCTACTAACACTGACCGTATCATACAAATATTGAAATTCAATCAATTAATCATAATTGATATAGATCATTGTCCATCACAAACAAACATAATATGCAAATTCTATCAAATATGCACATATTCATTTTCGACAAAGATCAATATGTACCGTTTCCGAACAAACATCGATTTATTTACACTGACGCTCTCCAAGCGTAGCACTCTCCACACTTTCCCGAAGGCGTCTTTTATTAAACTGTTTACACGAACGTCCTCTTTCCAATACCGTTCGAAGCTCTCAAGCCTTCGGAACTTATAAAAAAATCATATTTGACGACTGAAAAGGCCAAGGGGTACAAGTTACATATGTGTCGAATCGATTTATATACAGAAATCGCTTCTATATTCGGTGGCAAAAGAATATATGTAAACGAACTTGGAACGTGTACCGAGATGCATCATCAAATCGCTCGGCCTCCTTCTAAATACATGCAGATATATGCTCAATATTTCTCGAAATCACTTGCACCCCTTGGCCTTTTCTTTCTTTATTCGAAATGAATATTTGAGTTTTTAATAATATTTTTATTTGATCTTTTCAGACTGGGCCGGAGACCACGATCGCGTCAGACGGCAGCTGTCCGTCTCTTCGGACTCCAAATTGCTGGACGAGGACATCAGAGAGGAGGCTAGGGTTATCCTCAGGCCGAAGAAACCTCCCAGGCCCAAATCGGAGGTGTACCTCAATAATCCCCATCCGAGGCGAACGAAGCGGTTTAGCGCCTTCGGTGTAAGTACATCATTGAATTTTTAATAACATGATTAATAATTGGACTCAAATCTAGCATTAAGAGAACACTGAGCTCGATAAGGTATTCAGATTTACGATAGCTAATTCCGGCCTTAAGTTCACTATTCATAGGCGAGCGGAACGGACACAACTATTCCCCTTTTTCGTATAGCTATGTCCCTAGTTCATTCCGTTCCGCTCGCCAGTGGATAGTGAGCTTTATGTCAGCTCATTTCGGGTCGACTTAATTAATTGATTGTTTCTTTTGAATGTCTGATTTGAAATAAATGTTGATCGGTTCCTAAAAATGGATCGCCCTCTCTGTATTGATTAAGTTCGATCGATTTTAATGCCACCTTTCGAGCATTTTCGGCACTAGTTATTCACTTTAAATTGAAATTAATTGTTAATACGATATCGGCAAACTATTTTCGGACGCATAATTTGTACTAGGTAAGGGTTTGATAAATTTTATGTCGACGTTCCAGATTAGATGAGTTGCGGAAAACTAGATTCTCAGAATATGTTTTACTCTCTATTGATGTGTAACTTTGGAACAAATTACACGGCTAACGAACATATCTTCTTTCATAACATCTTATTTAACCATATAATAAGAGACAAAAATAGATTTTGCGAAACTATAACAATCCCTTATACTTTCAATTAAATTATTTCCCAAAGTAAATATATATTTTATATAGAATTTTCTCAAAAACTACCTCCATTACACAAGAAGATCGCCATCCCGATATCTCGCACGAGTACCTTCAGTATTTACCGGACGAAACTTTTTCATGAAAAGTCACTGAAAAGAGCAGCGAAAAACCGCTTTAACGTCCACGTGGACTGATGGTGGCAATTTTTCTGAATTTCCCATCTCTTAGCTGCAAACCTTTTATCTCTCGACCCCGCATTATTAACCCCATACATTATTCGCCCTTCGACGCGACACTAAACTACAAGCTTAGTCAAAATATAGTTTATTTCAGTTAGAAGCGCGTGTGCGCTATTCTGAAGAATTCTGGACTTTTCGTAGATATATCTTATCGTAGAGATTTATCTGTTTCGCTTTCTTACCCGTTTCAAAATTCAACGGAGACATTTTCAACCCTTTCGATTGTGTTGTAGTTTCGGATTAATACGAAAGCATAATAATTCATCTTAAGTTCGGTAATTATTGTGGTCGGTACAGTATTATTATGTATTCACCCCATGTCCTTGTCAACGACGTTCGTTTAATATTCAACGAGCGGCTTTTCAATCTGAAAAAAAAAATTTTTTTGTTAACAACTTTCAGAGCGAACGAAAAACTTTTTCAGCGACGTACATTTTCAGGCCGGTGTATATTTTTGAGCGTCTTTTCACGTTAAAGCGACACATATTTGCTTCGTAACTTTTAAATTAATGAATTTTGAATCTGAGCTTTCGACTGGAATTTATATATTGCGCTGAAGCTTTTTAGAATATTTTTAGGAGGAAAAAAATAATAAGTTACTCGAGCGACACTTGTTATTCGCTGAAAATTAAGCGATGTTACAAAAGTTTTATTCGTTTTCTTGTCATCAATAAAAGTTTTCAATTATACTTTTTACGATGATGTAGTTATTCAATAAATTAGCTTTAGTGACCCCGCGTTGCTCGAGACTCTTTGGACTTTTAGCTGATTTTGAACTGTTGTATTTCCCGTTCCCATTGCGTGTATAGGTCGTTCATAATATTTGCTACGTCTTTGCATCAGAAAAATTCTTTTGAGAACTATCAAACGATAGAAATCCTATTGTTTGTAAAATAATGTTGCAGAAACCTTCCCTGAATAACTCTGAAAAGTTTCATTGCCAAATGATCAACCATTAATGAGTATAAATAACATACAAACATACATTCAATTCTATTTACACAGATGCTCATTTTAACATAACTATCTCCAAACCCTCTTAAGTACGAAGCAATCGAAACCAATATTAATTACCCCATTCTATATTTGACAACGATCCCACATTAAACCCAACTCCCTAGACAATACCATAGATACACACACATCCAATTGAACGCCCATTTGCTAATTGCTCACAATTTTATCGATCATTCACGAAACGAACATTTCACTCTAAACACGAAGCAGGCTCTTTCAGGCACACATACCTGAAAATTGGGGCCAAAATCAATAACTTTCGCAACGTTGCCCCGTAATACAAACGACGTACATCACTACTGAAAAGGCTTCTTTCCATCGTAAAGCATCCTTCGGTTTGATGGACGGCTGCCCCGAACTTCGTTTCCTATCCCCTTCCAATAAGACTATAGCCTCCTCATAAGGCTATAGCTTCTTCATAAGGATGTAGCTCGCTCATGAGGCTATAGCTTCTTCATAAGTCTCCTCATGTGGCTCTAGTCTCCCCACAGGGCTGGAAACTATCCTTCGAATTGTGAAAGTCTCCACTTTGAAAGGGGAGTCCCTTTTCATTTCTGCTAGGACTATTGGGACGTTAATAATGCATAGCGTTGGATTGTTTTAGGTTCGGTTACGTGTCTTAAGTGCATGTTGGGTAATTTCGATTAGATGTTTTGTCTCAGATGTTGCAAGTTTTGTAATTTAATCATTATCAATGCTTGTGTTATCGTTACTACTTATTGTATGATGCACGAGTATTTCAAGTTTTCTCATTTGGTTAGATTCGTATTTGTAGAATAGTTTTGATGGGTTTATAATGGAGACAAAATTATTCTAGTTTCTTTGTATTAACAAAAAAATTCGAAACGTATTCATTCGTTTTGATAAAAACGTTCTATTGATTCGTTCGATATATGAGTCGTACAGTGCATAAAATGATTAAACTCCACTTAAAAAAAATTAAATGTCAAAGCACTTAGTATATTCATACTTTTTAACGTGCAAAATTTCTGAGTAATTACGATAAATACTATAAAATGACAAAAAAAATTGCGGCTACCGAATGATACTGCACTCTAACGTGAATTAACCACATATGTAGCTTACAATTTAGGCTAAATGAAATAAACCAGGGAATTAAGGGAATTTTAAAAAACGCATCAAACACGATTCATAATTTTTCTCTACTTATTATTCTATGGAATTAATCAGTTTGTGCACCGAAATTGCTCATATGCATTTATTCATCAAACACGCTTGGTTATTTCCAAAATAGCACCATCATGCATAACTCAATAGTTTCCACGCTGCGCTTTCCCTTTCCTGAATCGAATCGCTTCATATACCTATAAATACATACATAAATAAGTCTATTGAAATATCCCAAAATTAGATTCGTTTCGAAAACGATTCGATTCGTAGATGTGCAAATTCTGCCATTGAAAATTCGTTCTACCGAAAGGTCAACGACTACGGCCACTCGACTAAAGGTTACATCGCCGAAAATATACACCGAATTCGATTTCGTCGACAATTATCCAGATCCAATCTGAAGCAATTTCAATTCTGTATTAAAATTGTGATCGGCGCGTTGAATATATCAACGCATGCTTGGTTAGAAAGACTATATTTGACGTAGAAGTATTTTTTGTAGTGTAGAGCTACCATAAGATTTGCACCGAAAGTTGCTTGTCAGTGATCAATTGACAAGGCACCTCTGTCGAGGTATTTATACAAAAATAGTTCATATTCCGTCAATCGTAGAATCGAAATTGTTATCACACACTTATATCCATTAATTGGACCTGCAGTTGACTTTCAATTATTTTGACAGTCCGAACGAAATGTGGAAATAAATGCATACCCAAATGGTGCTATCGGTTAAGCTCCTTTAGGTCTATTTTTGCGTACATATAGATCGTATGGAAATAGTCGAAAATTTAATTGAATAATTGTTTTGTCACAACATTGGAGCGTTACACCGGACACACAGAAACACATACGGAAAAGCGCTATCTATAGGTTCTTCTAGCGTGCTTCTGTCTGTTTGTATGGAGCGCTTTTATTGAGCGGATGACTAATTTAAATAAATCTAAAGTAATTTTAGATCGACATCTTGTATCAGAAATTATTTTAGGATCCCACGAAAAAAACCTCAAAAATCCCCGACCCAACTTTGTGGGAATGCATCGCTTATAATTGAATGTCTCGTAGAGGTCTTATCACGGTCTGGTGACCTCGTAATTTAACTTTTTCGGTTCGCCGCTTCCACTTCGGTGTTTTATCTTAGTTTTTTATTTCGTCTTTCGGTCGTTTTCGGTATGTGAGTTTTGATTCCGTCATTTTGGGTTTTTGAGAAGCGCAGCTCGTGGATTTTTAGAGTGCTCTTGAACGTTTTTGCAGCCGAGAGTTTTTAATTCTGTGCAAATTTGCTTTTACTGAATTTAATCTGATTCGTTTTAATGTATGGGACAGTTAGAGGAACAGACTAAAGGTGCGGATATAATTCGTATTAATTTTGTGAAAATATCGTTTGTTAGCTGAAATCGCCAAATCAGCATCACAATTATATCGATATGTTTATTAGTTATCTTTATCCTAAATCTGATTAAGTCAATAATGTAGCGACATTATCATTACGTGATTCAATCATCTCAATTCTCACTAATCACTAATCTATTGCACATTGTTTTGTCAATAATCATAATATTCAATAAGCAATAAAACAACGAGTTCATAAGAAACATTAATTCTATTTTTCCACTTAAATCTAAAATAATTGAATGTCATAACACAGTTAATATTCGAAACAAAGATGATTTAAAATTGATTATTTGGCTTATGAGTCTTCCACACTTTGTGAATTACAAACGTCATTTACCAAAATTATTGACTTAAACATGTTTGAAGTCAATCGTATATCAATATTATATTCGGTTAGTTTACGCCATTTTTTTTCTAGTGAAACTAAATCTTTCTAGGTAATCAAATATGAAGTTTCTCTAAAATTCTCAGTGAATTCCTGAATCATCCTTGCTTTAGACATCGAAGTACACCGAACTCTCGTTTTACACGGTAGATAGGCACCAGCAAAAACCATGTAAAAAAGTGACATTTTTCATTTCGCAATATTCATTATATAGTTCATAGAAACTGTGTTAGACCAAATAAATCGTGTAAAAAAGATTATTTTTTCATTCTTTCAAACCGTGTTAAAAAAAACGTGTAAAACGAGAGTTGGGTGTATACTTTTAAATCATCTCTCGTTTTCTCATTTAGCACTCTCAATCAAATTCCAAGCACAATTTACTAAACAACAATCTAATAATTGAAACAAAAGACATTCACAGTATATCCTCACCTTTTTAGTACACACACCTATCTCATTTATTATGGGTTAACCCCTTGAGTGCCGGTCGATTGCTTCGGCCCGTTCTGCCTCATTTTAACCCACACCATGCATGTGCAGGTCCATCCATCAACGTGGCCGGATTGAATTACCGTGTTAACGTCTTGTGTAGAGCCGGCCCTATACTCTTCTGTATGTGTGTGTGGAGCACTTGCACAGTGTTTACGGTCAGATGGCGTATGGTTTATGAGGCGGTTGTCTGTACAAAATGTGCAAGTTCTCGTTTTTATGCGAGAAATTTCTGTACTCGAGGGAGAAGGTTGTTTCAGTTTCGGGCGCTTTAGGGTTCTGAGGTTTTTCTTGCGCTGTGAATTATTCAATTAGCTCGTCTGTGTATGCGAGGTACACATGCATGGCCTCCACTTAAAGGGGGTTGTAAAAAATAAATTGTTTAATATGATAGAATTTATAATAAAAAAATTGTCTGCGGTGCTATTTTAATATTTCTCGTTTAAAGGAAATTAATGCAATAATATGAATTCACCAAATTGAGTCTGAAATTTTAATTTTTAGTTAAATTGGGAACCATGTACACATTTGTATGTATAGTCATTCCCCCTTTTAATGAGATTACTTCACACTTTTTTTTAATACGCTTCTAATATTCTTCCGAAAAAACGCATAAACGTAATCACTTGTAATAAAATTCATCATTTCATTGCATTTTTCTAAAAAATATCACAAGTGTATTGAAAATATCGTATCAAGTAATTGCGTTAAACGGGGGACGACTGTATTGTACAATTATTCCTTGACTTACAACGGAAATATTTCGCTATTAAGTCGAGTCAACAAAAAAAATACTTTCAATTGCTTAAATCGTTAATTGAAGGCAAATTTTAGTTTTTGAGATACACTCAAACACGAACATAATCAGGCATTAGCGACTCTACGTATCTATTCAAACACAATTCTTACATCTTCATAATTTGATGTATCTGTATAAGATTTAACAGCAGATGAAAATAGTTTATATTAAAAAAAAAAAACTTAATTCCGCTAAGTGATGATATTTCAATATCATCCAAATGAAACGCATAGTTGGCTAGAATGACTCAATTTTTTTTTCGAAAATCGTTTCGTTGTTTTCCATTCCACCGGTCCGTGACCCGTCGAGTCAACGACGACTTTCAAGAACAATGAACTTGCCTTCCATTTTTCGAATTTATCTAACTTTTTTCCATCCATCAATTACAATATCGAATTCCTAACAAAAAAAAAACATGATACGTTTTCCCTATCGCGTTCGAATGACACTTGAACGAAACTGCGCCGATATAACAAAGTTGTCCCCGTTTAGAAAGAATCGAATGACGCGTTGAAAAATAAAAAGGGGTTGAAGCATCACGTGTTGTCGAAGCATCATCGTTGGCACTATATTGTTAGGTTGGCACACGTGTTTGTGAAATAGGGGTAAACGACACACTTATCCCTTTAATACGTGGCATTGCTTTCAGTTGTGACACTTAAAACTCTTCTCTGTTTTCCCGTATTGTTTTTCGCTAACACGTGGTGCAAACGATATTCGAGCTCAGTGCTCTCTAAAAGGTTTCACTTGCGAAACTTAAAAATGTTTTAGTTTATCGATAATTTTATTTAAAACTATAAAATATCTGTTGAAATGTGAATGGAGGGCTTCCATTGCCGAGCGGAACGGAACGGAGTAGGGACACGTCTGTATGAAAGTCCGTTCCGTTCCGTTCGACACTGGAAGCCCTCCATAACGTGTGTTACTTTGCGTGTGTAGCCCGTACATTATGTTTGTAACAGATTAGCTACTATAGAGTATAGAGTCTATAAAAAAACATACTTACATTATTAGATTAAATTTGATTTTCATATGTGGGTATAATTATATTTGGAATGTAGGGTGTTTGTGGGCCTTAACATATTTGAGAATCTCTGCCTTTGTGAAAATCTCTGTTTCGTAGAAATTGAATCCTTTCCTTTTGTATCTGCTATCGCGATTAGTCGACGAAAATATAAGATGAAATAAAAAGAAAATCTGAGTTTGTTTCTATGGAATCCGCTCGGGTTTTCCCCTTTAAGGCGCAAAAATTGAGAAATCGAGGAAACATAGAACCATTGAGTTGTCAATATCCTTTTCTTTCTTTGTTTTTTTTTTCTCAACCATTTTCATATGTAGCAAAATTCCTTGTCTTTTCATCTTTCGAATCATACAGAGTTAATCGATCGTAAATTACATTTTTGTATTTTTTTTTCATTGTTGCATGTCTATGAAATTATTTTTCCATAAAAATGGCTTCTTGAGAATCTCATTTCCTCTAGTACAGTTTATCTAATCGTTGTTTATTTTTTATTGTATTTATATTTTAGTAATTAATTAGTTCTTAAAAACAATCGAAAACGCATTCGCATTCCTTATAATCGATTTATCACGAATACGCCGAATGATAAACGCAAAACACGTGTAAAAATCGGCCGAAACACAAACCGCGCAATCTTATCTCGCGAACGTTCACTTATCTGGAGAATATATTTACAATAAAATTCCGCGCCGAACTCGAATCTAGACCAACCTTTCTAATCTAATTACGAATCAGTAACGGTCGCTTACCTTTAGAGCATATAGTCTGCTGCTGAGAGAAGCCTTAAGCTTTCAGAAACAGCATAATGCACTTTCCAATAATAGTGCAGCGCATGCAGTTGCGCGAATTAGTCGCGCCTAATTGCTAAACGTCGATATCATGTCGGTATGGCAAATGGATAAACTGAATTAAGGACGGCTTACACTAGAGGACAGTGGATAGTCAAGTTGTTGATGGATGGTAAACTAAACCAATTTGAATTCTCAACTTGACTGTCTAGTAGTGGTAGTCTTGTGTAGTAGGGTCTAGTTGATCATATACTCATGACTTGACTGTCTATTGTCTTCTAATGTGTACAAGATGATTTTTACTGAAGACAGTAGACTCAAATGGACAGTAGATGATATGTAAACACTCTATTTGGTGTCAAGTTAATGTTAACTTTGGTCCAGTTGACTACTCAGAGTCTGTATATCAATTAACTTGAAGGGGATATATTCCTTCCAATTAGAAATCACAAAATAACCGAGGCATTTACCACCGTTAAGACAATTGATATACTGGTTCTTACTGTCCACTTGACACTACATAGGATATTACCAATGTGAAAAATCTATTCAATAGAATTCACATTTGTCAAGTTGACTATCTACTGTCCACTCGACTGTCTACTGTTTTCAGTGTGAACTGTCCTTTGAGGCTGATATACACTAGGGACAGTTAAAAATCAATTGGACAGTAAATGAGCAACTAAATCAATGTCAACACCTGTTTAATGTCAAATTAGTCAAGTTGCTGTCTACTCTCGACTAGTGTGCACCAGCCTTTAGAAAATTCTAAGCAATTTCGCGCTGATGGATGTTCGGGATTAGCTCGAGATGTGTCATTGTTGTGCTCAGGATACGGGATGTTTTGTCTACGTTTTGTTAGGATTGGTTGTTTACGTACGCAGATGCTCGCTTGTCGAAGGGTTGTTTGTCTTCGGTTATCGTGTGTTATGTGTGGAGATTTTCGAGAGTATGGTAGGAAATGTTATTGAAAGAATTTCTAGTTAAGTAGGGCTTTTTAGGCTGTGACGTAATTTTTATGGGAAAATTAGAGTGTTACCCAAACGGTTTTGACTTTAATTTGAGCCTTATCTCGTACTCTTAGTCGAGTCGGATTCCGTACATTTTGAAACCGTTAACACTCAGAAATCTATCGTAAATCATTCATAATAATTAAAAAACAATCAGAACTTTCAATTGTAGGTTAAACTCGTCAATTATAGCTTATCATTATATTGTCTATAAAATTTAACATCTGGAACAAACGGCAATCAAAGATCAGATCTAACATATAATTATCACTTCCCAACTTCACTATACTTCAAGAGGCGTAGCCATCCGTTCTACAAAGTACAGCTTTTCCTCTTCAACTAGAAAAGAACTGGATTTAAACATTCAAACAGATAATCCAGCAAAATACGAAACAATCCGAAATTTCTCAAAGGAATATTTCACTCTATCTCAAACTCCACATTCTGCATCGATCGTTTCACTTCTCGAGAAGCACTCCATTTCCACATCATACAATACTTATAGTTTTACTCCGCGATGGACCCAATAAAACAGGCACTGCGTAGAATGAATTTATCGTCGGAACAGAAGCAGAAGTCGACTCCATTTGTTATGTGGAGAAAGAGAGAACGTGCCCTCGACTCTTAACCCCGCTCTCCCCTTCCGGCTCGTTACGATTCGTCTCTCAAATGAAAAGGCCAAGAGGTACAAGTGGCATTTTTGCCGAAATTGAATCATGTGTAGGAATCGCTTCTATATTAAGTCACAAATATATATATAAGGCGGAAACACCGTTCTGAGACGTCAAAAGATAGAGATGAACAACCTTGGTTGCTTCTCTTTCTTTCTTTTATGACGTCTCAGAACGGTGTGTTAACAAATTCTGAACGTATGTCGAGATACATCATCAAATCATTCGACCTCTTCCTAGTACATGATCAACTTTAAGCGCGCTTTTCTCGAACTCACTTGTACCGTTTGGCCTTTTTGGTCGTCAAATATGATTTCGGCGGGGCACACTCGCTCGTTTATCACTCACTCTCGGCTTAATGTGCCCTCGCTGATATCTGTTATCGGACCTTTTTACCAAACGTTCCCTTCGGCCGAGATAAGACTTGCTGCTGGGTCTCTTCTCGCTTCGGGCTTATCTCTGTGTTCCTTTGTGGGCGGGAAGTGTCTCGAGTTTAGGGCTGAAGGAGCTGTGTAAACGTATTTTATATCTCATTTGATAAATTAACACGTTGAAGCTCGAATATGATTATGCCTTGTAATAAAATAATGAATCGTAATGCTACGATTCCCATTATTGAGGTGGATCGTAGTACTCTTTTTGTTCATGGACCTAAACATTCGTTCTTCTACGGTTTTCGTAACCATAAATTAGATTCAAGACCTACCTTATTTTCTCAGAGGTGTCATCGAATTAACAATCTGCTTATTATGCTTATTGACACAATTATCAGCTGATGATTGCTTCAAGTGACATTTGAGATTCAATTTTTGACAAACCGCTTCATCGAGTGATCAACACCCTTTCTCTAATCAAATATTCTAGAAAAAGCATCCGATTGGACAATTTTCATTTTAGAAAAACCCACTCTCGCCAAAGGCACCTCGTCTGAAGATCGAATCCTTTGTTCCCACACTTCACTACGTAACACCATAGTACCTCAATTCCGTTAATTATTTTATATAGCACTCGCGTTCTCGAGCATACTCACGTTGACCCAATAATACGTAATATACACACGCCTGTACAAACTCTCCCTTTCTATTCTTCCTCGGTATTTTTGTTTTCGTTCTTTCTTCACGCTCAATCACTCCCGTGGAGATCTCGAGCCCAGCACGCCTCAGGCCTTTGCCGATAAACCTTCCGATTTTTCCACCGACGTCATATTCTAGCCCCACACCATATTCTAACCCCACACCGATGCTCTGTGGCAACATGTGTTGTGCCTTTGTGCCCTTCGAGACCGCAGTTCGTTTTTCACGCTCTCTTTGCCATCAGATATTCGCAGATCTTGACTCCTTTCTCAATGGTGAAAATCTGAAAATAATCGCTGACTTTATTGTATAAGTATTGATACTTGATTCTTTTCAAATTTATCAATTAATCATTCACTTTTAAGTGAAGAAGCTGCTAGGTTAGAAATTCTTGAGTAAAATCATCAAGATCGATCGAAATTAATAGACATAGACTAGGCAAGGAATATATTTTTATTAATCGTTTCTTCGAGCTGATTGATCAATTAACTTGGCTGTAGTATCCAGCTAATCCTTCATTTTTCAATCATATCTAATTGGAATTGAAATTGGAAGGATAAGCAGGGTATAAGGCAATTCAGGTAAGATGGCCATATGGGAGATGATGGTTTTTTTAACCAAAAATGGCAATAATTATTATTTTTCGTACTCAAGTTGGATGTCTAGTGATCACGAGATATCTGATAATAACAAAAAATAATTATTATTACCGATTTTGGAAGAAAAATTACTACTGACCATCGTTTCCCATATGGTCATCTTACCCTATACTACCATCAAGTTGATTGAAATGAAAATTTTTCAAATCAAATGTTTAAATCGAACTATCGTATCAATTAAGAAAAACATCATATGACTCTCGCCAGGATTTAACAGGTTCTGAGCCCAGTTTTACACAAAAACTCAACTCCGACGCGGCATTCACTAACACATTACACCACTACACTATCGACTGTCTATCTTAATATGATAGACGTCGATGTTTCGACCCTTGCATATTCCGCTTGTCACTTCGATGCGCCCGATGCATTTATCGGCCGTCAACTCGAGTTACAAAAGCCGCTTTGTGCTCAGCTGACGTTTCCGCATTCTACGTACAAAACGCGCATCGGAAAAGCTCTTTAATGAAAATAAACCATCGGTTAAAAAATAACCGGCACCCGGTTATTGACCGGCTGACTCAAAGAAAAACTCGACGTTAGTCATTTCCCTGAAACTCGCGTGTGAAATTTCAATAATGCCAGCGGAATTTTTACTCGAATTCCGCGAAAAGTGCATTCGATTATAATTTCGGGTGTATTTTAATGCTTAACTAACGTTTCGTATTTTAACCCCGTGCCGTCGGTACACGTGTCGCATAATAAGCTCGGTTTTATTTCTCAGAGGAGTTCTTTCTCTAAAGCTCGGTTTTAAAAAAAAGGAAAAGTCATTCCTGTCATAATCTCGCTTTTTCTGGGGGTGGAAATTTCGAGTTCGTACTTTTTGCGAGAGATGAAAAAATTCTATCCGGAGCGGACGCGACAGCAATTGAATTATTATATTAAGAAAATAAATTTGATTCTGTTTTTATTTTAGAAGGACTGCAAATATTTCGTACTTAAAAGCTTTTTACATTATTGCATTTTGTTGAATTTATTTTTTCTTTAAAAGGCTAGAAAAAGAAGGCTCGGTTAACTAGTAATTGAGTAAAATTTTGTAATTTAATGGTATTTATGTCAATTTTTCACATATAAAAAGTTACAACTACACCAAATACTTAGACATTTAATTTTTTTTTCTTCATAAAGTAGATTCAATGCATTAAACGTCTCAATTGTCTTCAGCCGATCCGAATCGAAAGCTTATTTTTACTCTCACATATTTACTTTCAAAATAAACGACCAGTTAACCCAACCTTCCTCTACATAAATAAACTTTAGTTCTTTTCGCTTTACAAACACAAAACACAATTTAATAACTAACTAGATATAATATATATTTCTAAATCATATCCAATATATCTTCGATTGTTTACTTACAAATCGAAGCCAGCGGACCGACAATTCGCCGGCGTCCCTTTGTCTTCATCTTTCTCCCATTACATATAAATACTGACCATGATACTGCACACTTTTATATACCCGATATAATAATACTTTTCTTTTCCGCAGGGCGACTCACCCTTCGGCAAATCGGAGGCTTACATCAAATTAGAACAACTCGGCGAGGGATCGTACGCGACCGTGTTCAAAGGATATAGCACGTAAGTTTGAGATTTGTTTTTGAATAATGAGACGATGTTATCGTCAAAGAGATCATATTTATGTCTATGAATATTCAGTATGAAAATATGTAAGACCTGGTGGAAAAAATGTGCTTGGCGATGTAAGGGTTGGTGTATAAATCGTCGATAAGCTGCTTATTGGTTCGATTTGACGGCAGAAAAATATGTCTGTAATCGATAAATTGTTGTCTAATGATTGAAAAGGTGCTCTTAAGTATAGTAAATTATTTCAGTACTTTGCCCGGCCTATCTTATATGACGACTGAAAAGGCCATGGGGTACAAGTGATTTCGAGAAAAGAGCTCTCAAAGTTGAGCATGTACCTACATGTATTAGGAGTAAGTCGAGTGATTTAATGATTTATGTCGGTACACGTCCCAACTTCGTTTATATCTTTTTGCCACCAAATATATGAGCGGGCCTTTTCAGTCGTCATATGTCCTTCATTTAACGATTTATATTTAATGGTTTGTTTTCTGCAATGGCTTACAAAACCAACCCTTCAGTGGAATCTAGGGAAAATCATATCCCTCAAAGATCAAACGAAAACACCAAAGTTTCCCAATTGTTACATATGAAAAATGAAATCAAATCCCAAAATGAAAATACTGAAATATAGAAACGAACTCAACTTCCGATCTCTAGGTCCATTGATCCAGTTTTACATATTCTTATATATCTCACACTTACCAATTCTTCCTGTCTATTATAATTGCCTAGCTAGGTTCAGAACTCAAATTTAACAAATCTGCAACGAAATTAAAGTTAAATAGAACCCAGGAACCAACCCTTCATCGAAATCTGCGGAAAAATCACAACCTTCAAAGATCAAACGAAACCACCGAAGCACCCCAATCGTTACATATTCAAAACGAAATCAAAGCCCAAAAATAAAACACTGAAACACGGAGATAAACGCAGCTACCGGTCTCTAGGTCCATCGTCCCAGTTTTACGCCGTATCCCGTATTATGTGGATTATATGAATATTTAAGTGCACGCAGATGGAATATTTATCCAGGGGGTGGAAAATTCACCCCCCTACGAGTTTTCCTACGGCTTTTTATATGTGGGTCGATGTGGGGGATGGTCGGGTGAGGCTGGTGGGTTTGATTTTATTCGGGGTCGGGTTCAAATTTGCTAGGTTTTATTCCTTGTAGCGAGTGAATCTTATCGATTTGCGGCTTCTTTTGGTTTATTTTTGGGGTTTGCGGTGTATTTTGGTCCGGTTTTTCGAAAATAAGTAGATGATTTTTGTTGATTAATTTAATCGTCGATTGTTTTTATTTCATTAAATGTATTCTTTTATTAATAATAGTTATTGTGATGCTTTAGTACCTACTGTGAAAATTCAATTCAAAATTAGAATATTTGACGTTTGAACTGTGACGTTTTATGCTGACTCAACGTTTGACATCTCTCAAAAATTTGACCGTAGCTATCTTTAATGTCCAGGTGTTAAAATGTTCCTGCAGATAAAAAGTTGTGACAATGCAAAAAATAATATTTAACGAGTCGAAATTAAATTATTTCATACACTTAAATAGTCTGTTACTATTTTCTTTTCACAGCATCACTTACGCACGGAAAATTTACATTAAATTTTCCACAGCAATCAAAAAAATCAAAAGATTTTCACAAACTAACCTCATAAAACGCACAACCCATAAACAAATCATCGTCTGTTTTCGCAAAGCCGTTGAAAATTCGCTCGAAATTTCCACCTGAACTAATCTGAAATTCAACGAGCGATAAACAACAACAACTCGATATAAATATTCTAAAAACTCATTAAAATTCCCGCCGAGTTTTTAAAAAAACCCATATTTAACACACACACTGCGTATAATGAACCGTTCGAGCACATCGCAAACGACCCTAATACGGAAGGTCGTAAAAAATAATTCTCCAACTCTCCCGGACACATTCGGCTGCTCATCATCATCATCATAATCATAATCATAATCATAATCATGATCATGATGTCGCATTTTTCGCAATTTGAATGCTCGAATATCTACCCATGGAATTGGGTTAGGGGTGTGTCGCTTTTGACAGTCGCGTTGTTTCCGCTTTTTAGGGGGTGCTTTTTGTGTTTTGTGTTCTATCTTTTCCTGTGGAGAATTTAATTCGTTGTTTGTGTTGAAATTATTATGGAATTAGTTTTTCGGGTTGTTTTTATTTTCTGGGGCTAATGGGTTATTTATGGAAGAAGCGATAATACGCCCACGCTAAGATAAGGCTTAATTGTCTTTAATGTTGTTTCAGTGTTTGGTTATTAGAGTTAATTGGGATATTTAAGATAAATCGAGATTATTTAGCCGATGGTGTAGTGGTATGAAGCGTTTGTGCATGTTGCATTGGACTTCAGTGTCCTTAAGATGCTGGGTTTAAGTCGTGGCGAGAGTCACATGTATGATATGATGGGTCGATTGTTTCTTTCAAATATTTGATTAAAATAAATCCTCTGCTTTTTCTGTCGATTTAATTCGATCTATTTTAGTGCTGGCAATATTTTGAGTGCTGATTAATCAAAAGAATTCCTAACCCTATCGAGTATTTTTCACTTAAAATTTAAAAACTTAATATCATATTTTATTTCACAAAAAAAAACTGAATTTACAAACCCATACCTACAGATGAAACTCACAACATATTCGATCAAAGAATAATAAATTCGATTTTTTCTTTTCGACAACAATGCGAAACTTTGTCCGCTTCTTTCAGGATCAGGTTAGGGGTGCGTCTGTCTCCTCTCTCTATAACGAAAAAAAAACCACCCCAAACAATGGGATGAGTTGGGAAAACAACAGGAGTTGCTTTTTTTGGGCTTGTTTATTATTTTCGCGTGTCCGACCTCTTCCTGTTTCAATTCACGACGTTTCCACACCAGGTCCGGTTTCAGCCCATTTTCCACTCTCATGCCCATTTTCCAGTCTCATACCATTTTCCAACCTCATACCATTTTCCAGTCTCATGCCATTTTCCATGGCCGTCCCTTTCCCATATTTTCCAGTCCCTCTGAGTTACGCTTCCTTCCCGTGACAATTTGTTTTCGACGCTCCTTTACATAGTCGACGTGTACGTTTCTGCTTTTCCTGTATATACGTCATTCTATGTACTTTTTTTCTGTGTTTGGTTGTTTGGAAACTTGCAGGAAGGACAAATTTGTCCGAGGACAAAGCGTCAGATTTGCACGGTCGATTTATCTTAGGATCAAAGGAGATTTAATAAATGAGATGCAGTTGCACGTTGTGAGAGTTCTAAAATACATACCTTCTAAATAAATTCTTTCTAGAAAAGTAATTTTGGTTAAAAAATACCGGTCATTACACAGGGGAGTTTGGACTATAAGCATTTTTCTAGAGTTTAGTCACTTCCGTTACATTTTTTCGTCTATAGAATATGACAGCTGGATTCAATGGTTATTGCTAACATACCACAATCCCAAGATTGAAAAAACCCATAATTTAATCTAACGATGCGATAGAAATATCAACTTTCGATTCTATTTGCTCCCCGATGTCTATCCCAGTATTTTTCCAAGAATATCTAAGTGCACTCATTTGAAATTCAAAATTCTTTCAAAGTTAGATCGTCTCCGCTTCGATTCTGAAAATAAATTCTTCCACCTTTCCCGTTCGATTTCTCGACATTAAATTATATTTTCCGAAGCTTTCCCGTTTATATTTACCTCTGGGCAGCAAAAAATGTATGACGAGAGGCATTTTCGTCCGTTGACCGCAAAAGCCTCCTCCCTCCTTTATCTATAAGCCGATTGATGGCCTCCATTAATTTTGCGCCGAAGTTGTATTGTGGCTTCCGTGGAAAATCGTGCGTCGACAACGACGTTTCTTCTTTCGCTTTGTGCTCCCGAAACTGTGTCCCCCTTTGCCCCCACACGACTCCTTCCACAGCTGCAGCCTGGACTCTCTGGAGTTCGTGGGTACCTTTGGGGGGTTCGTGGGTACTCTTGGGGGGCTCCGGAGGCCCCCGTGACGAGGAAAGCCACGGGTATGACGTGGCAAATTTAATAGGTCCAATCTGGAGAGAGGCAGCCTCCAGGTTGATGTTATTTCCCAGCTGTCTAATTTATCGTCTCAATTCTGAGGCTGCAGACTGGCGGTGTCATTTTATTAATTGACTGCCTAGTTTCTCTCATCTTGGCCGGGTTCATAATTCAATGTTAGTCGGGTCGAAAATACATTGTCTCGTGTATGAGAAGCTTCTCTTTAACTAAGAAAATGCTTTGTGGTTTTCTTTGTAAAAATAAGTATATTTTGAACAGTACATGAGATTTAACTGAGTATTATTTTTTGTTTCAGTTTAACTAATCAAGTAGTAGCACTTAAGGAAATACGATTACAAGAAGAGGAAGGCGCTCCGTTTACTGCAATTAGGGAGGCTTCACTGCTGAAAGAACTTAAACATACTAATATTGTAACTTTACATGATATTGTACATACAAGAGAAACGCTTACTTTTGTTTTCGAGTTTGTTGTAAGTTGATGAATAAACTATTTACTTTGATTAAGTTGCTCGCTTGTTAACTTGCTTTGTTTTTGTTTTCAGGATACGGACTTATCTCAATACATGGAAAGGAATCCGGGCGGGCTCGAGCCGAGGAATACTCGTTTGTTCCTTTTTCAATTATTGAGAGGATTAGCTTATTGCCATCGCAGAAGGGTTCTTCATCGCGATGTTAAACCGCAAAATTTACTGATAAGTGGAACTGGAGAACTCAAGTTAGCCGATTTCGGATTGGCCAGAGCAAAGTCAGTTCCTAGCCATACGTATTCTCATGAAGTCGTTACTCTTTGGTATCGACCACCAGGTAATGAATGTTTTTATTATTGATATAATATTTCGTTATTCAGATATAACATGTATTTCTGTCCCTTTTCAGATGTTCTTCTTGGAAGTACAGAATATTCGACTTCCTTAGATATGTGGGGTGTAGGATGTATATTTGTAGAAATGGTCACAGGTATTCCGACTTTTCCAGGTGTTAGAGATACATATGACCAGTTAGATAAAATATTCAAGGTACATTAATATTGATTATCGAACATTCGTAAGTAATAACTGAAAACTGATGAAATTCTATTAAATTTTCAGATTTTGGGTACACCAACTGAAGAAAATTGGCCCGGTGTATCTCGGTTACCAGGGTATCGTAATGCCAGAAGCGGTATGCATCGACCACATCGTCTGGGCACAGCTTTTCCTCGTCTTCACGATTCGCGCGAAGCCGAAGCATTGGCGGCATCCTTGCTGCAGCCGGATCCTTCGCGCCGCATATCCGCCCAGGACGCCCTCCACCATAACTATTTTGCTAGTCTACCAAAAAGACTTTATGAACTTCCAGACGGTACAATATTAATTATAAAAATATGATTTTATCATTCATTTATAATTTTTGCTAATTTGACCATTTTTGTTTTCAGAGGTTTCAATATTTAGTGTCGATGGTGTGTTCCTATATCCTGAACAGCGTCATGCGGGCATCAAATGAGTTTCCGTATGTTTAGGCTCAATTTCCATGCCTTGATTATTATAATTATGTGTCATGAACATGTGTGGTGTTTTAATTTTTTATTTGTATAAAGAGAACACTATTGAAAACAAAAAAAAATACAAACTGTAATACACCAGAGTGAGAAAATTATAACGCCAAGAAAACTGACTGTTTCTTTAAGTCTCTTGTAAGTATGTTGATGTAAGGTTGCGTAGATAACATTATTTTAATTGAAATCCTTGTATAGACGATAGGGAGTTAAAATATTGACGCTGAACGCAAAGAAGAACTGATACGTTAATATAAATATTTATTCGCTATAAATAAAATTCACAACCCGGAGACGTTGTGAGTGTTTAGCAATATGCGAAACAATTCAGAGAATACAAACTGTGTCGTGAATCTATTTGGTGGCTCTCGTTTTCATTAGAACCGCATTGGTTACTAAAGTGCCGATATTTTTTATATTCATTTCTTTTTAACACTTAGCTGGCTGCTTTATTTTGAAAAATCTTTTCTTGGGGTCTGTCATTTTTGAGCAAAATCGCAAGTTTACTAAAATCATAATTTTCCTTTTATTTCTTAATATTTTCAATCATTCGAAAATTTTATAATGCAAATGTATTATTAAAAAGTAAGTTTATCTATCAAAATATAAAATTACTGGCTACTAATCAATTTTCTTTATATTGGGTACATGTTGTACAAGCAGCCATCAAAGTGTCGATATCATGAAACATTTAAAAATCTTAACATTCGTACTTTTAAATATAACATGAATTATTTTTTCATGCATTTATTTTATGATTTCTCCGTTCATCATAAATATAACAATCTAGATGCTAGAATAATAGATTTTCACTGACATGGTCAGCTTAATTCCGTTCACATATATTTTGTATGACGTAGTTGAATCAGAGTATCGCTATTTTCAGTTCTTCATATGCTAATCGATATGTTGAAATAAAAAATTCAGAATCTCTCGATGCAAGTGCCACATAAATTTTATTATCTGATGCTGCACACAGATGGTATTTTTTCAGCATTAGATTTCACGCAAAACATGTTATATTTTTTTAAGTGATTGTATTCATCTTATATTTGAAAAAATATATGGAAAAATTATATTTCTTATTTGTAAATGTAGCGTAAATATTTTTTATCTGTCAATTGAATCATGTGCAATGCGCTTTGAGCGTATTCAACGAATTGCCAAATGTTGTATCTTTCTTTCGTCAATATTTCAATCGACTTCATTTAAGTGTATGTTTCATATTGATTTATTGTACAATTATGTGACTTATTATAATTTTAGTTCAGTTTAGATGTGCATATCTTCATATCTGACGTTTCATTAGTAAAATTTCAAATTCAAACTCATTCTTCAATATTATTAATTCTAATTAAATTTTTCATGCATTTAGTAAAATTTCACATATAGCCAAATTAAAAATGTCAGATTCGAAGATATATTTACATCTTTAATATCTCGTTTTGTTTTGTGGCACTTTATTTCATGTTTATCGATGAATGATGCTTAAGTTTCTTATTTCTTAATTACATATATTGAAATAATACAGATTTAAAAGAAAAAGCCACCAACGTATCAGTTAAATAAAAATGCAATTATGCGAGCTTGATCTTTAACGAATAATTCTTTTATAACGCTTCCCTTATGACATTATCATCAAATTCAAATTGAAAGCTCGCTCTCATAAAATGCACTTTTATTATTCAATTCGAAGTGGAAATAACTTAAATTTTAATGCACTCTTATTCCTTCCATGGTGCTCAATAAAATAAATTATTTAATATTGCAATTTCAAAATAATTCATAAGAAAATATTACTAATAGAAAACATGTAGTAGCCTAAATATAAAAATGGTATGTGATGTAAATGGATAAAGCCAGAATACAAAATGAAAAACTTGTGAAGTCGATTTTACCATCTCCATTAGTTAAATAATTAATGTCATCTTTGTACTGGAAGACTGAATGTCTTGCTGAAATTATTTTGTATTTTTGCCCATAATTATGATAGTAGTTTAGGTTGAAAAATAAAAATAACGAATTAATTGTTTATTTCAATTCACATTGTTGTAAAGTATCCACTCTAAACTTTAAAAATTTTGTAGAATTGAAAGAAAATGTTGAACACATAACATTTATGACGTAGATTATTTTAATAATTACGGGCACATTTGTTTCATTTAATTATCATGTATTTGACTTATTATAATTTATGTATTTTTTTAATGTTTCAAGACATTCATCATTCCGAGTATGTCACACATTTTTTGTCGATATTTGCCAAATTGCTTTGCAATACTTATTTTCCATCGCATACAACAATCGCAGAACACGTGTTTGCTCTAGAACCATTTAGTGTGAATATATAGATAGGATATGATTGGTACCTGTTACCTTTTTATAAAAATCCTCTTAGTGCAAACTTGAAAGACAAAGAATTATGTTATATTGCGCATTTATGTATTCATTTCACTTTCACGTCATAATTTTGTATTTACGAGAGCTGTAAATGTATCTACGCTGCCGGATGAAGCCTTATTGACTGATAATCTTTTTTTTTAATTACATATTACTAATGATTAGTTTAATTTTTATTTTTTCTGTTGAATAATTCTTTTTTTTTTAATGAGAAATTTTCTGTGTCATTATTTGTAATCTAGTCTTTTTCGTTCTGATACTAGTCTTGTGATATCACTAGTGTGATATTCATTATCGCCAAAAGGTATCATCCAGCAAGACGTATGTGTAAAAAATTAGTGAAATCATATGCTCGTCCATATATTTTGTTCGTACGTAATATTAGTGGCAGTTACGAAATTGTTTTCGTGTGACAATCTTTAATGTTAACTTTTTTTTTCAATAATTTACAATCGATTTGATTGCACAAAAACTACAACACCAGAAAATATAGCAATGTACTTGGATATATTTCATATTTGTCAATTCAAAAGCAAAATAAAATATTTCAAAGAATAGTCTGTAAAAATTTTATATGTTTAAAATTTTATATACCTATACATACCGAGTCAGATTCAATGTAAGATTCATGTAAAATTAACTAATAGTAATATGTGGATGAGTTTAAAATTGTATTTTTCGTTTTGGAACAATTGTTTAATAAGTGTATCTCGTTTACTCAATCCCAGTGTTTATACAGACTGTGTTTTCTTTGAATTTTACTGAGATTGTTTTACATATTCTGTCACTTATATTTTCGGGATGAATCTAATGTGAATCGCAATAAGCTCTTAAATATTTTGGTTTTTACTCATATTTCATTTCATATAAAATGTGATACGTATTCAAATTTTCGATTGTAGTAGTAGAAATTTATTGGCTATCATAGACGAAAATTCTCGTGTAGTAGTTTCACAATGGTATGACGTAGACTTGTAATATCTTTTGAAAATTTAAAAAAAATAATGCATATACTAATTCTTAGTGAACTTTGCAATTTTTGTTTCATTTTACTTAATCTTTTCCATTCATTTACTGATTTCGTGTAGGTCAATATATATGTTTTTTTTCTAATATAAATTAACTTATGTTTTTATGCATTTTGAAATTGCTACTATTCCCGATTTGCATTGTGAATTGTCTGTTATGCATTTCGCATCGAATGCGACTTCATAAATGATAAAATGCAATGTAACTAGGGAATAGATAATATATTGAAGTAATGACATTTTTGTAATTATGAAAACGTGTAAATATGAATCTTGAACTGATTAATAAATTTATTTCCGAATGGATCTACTGTTGTATTATTTTTTGTAATTTTCCAATCAATTTGTTAAATCTCAACTTAGGTTATTCTCATTTTATCAAATTTTCGTTATTTCTTCGTTTGATAGAAATAATAAATTATTAGCTTTATATAGAAATTATTTAATTTGAAATGGAAATTATTTGACTTCAAGAGGAAACTACGCAAATGTTTTGTAAGTTTAGAAGCTTTCATGAGAAACTAGGTCACTCACAAGTGGAGCAGATTTCTTCAGCTAATTGAAGTACACTTACTATTTTTATGAAAACGTGTATCTCAACATTTTTATTTTTATATAAATACCAAGCATGATTTTTCAATTGTATGTTACAACTGAGAAATTTTTCCTTGTAGAATTTGACAATTTTCATCACTAATTCGTCGCCTATAAAACCACTGAAAGTTCGGACCTTAGAAATGATAAAATAAACAATCTCAAAGTTTCCGAAATTCTAATTTATTAATTAAAAAACATCAATTGTGCATAGTCAGTGTGAGCTTGTAACATAAATAGCGCGCGTGCGTAACAGTTTTGCCACTACAAAGCTAACTGTACTCTGAATTTTAAATTTATTAACAAAAATGATCTTAAAAGTCTATACAAATAAGGTCGTTTGTTGCTTGCAATAATAATTCAGTGAAATCACTTTGACAGATGTATAAAGAAAGCTCTTTACATCTACAGAAAGGAATGCAAAGATCCCGTTATTTCGTATTAAGTTGGCTTCTTACTCTTGATTTCTCAAGGAACGTCCCAAAATTAAAAGTCGCAATGTGGTTGTTTTCTTAATGAAATTCAAATATTAATAGCATTTAACATATATCGAAATCAAATATAATCATATTTCATACGAAAATAAAAGATTGAAAAGCAAATGAAAAAACTCGATAAAACGAAATTCATTGTTAATGATACATTTTTGGAAAGCCATTGCATTTAATAGTGCTGAAAATATATAAATTTTATTTTAAAATTAGTTGCACACTTACAATATGCATAGAATCAATATGGGTTAGGTTAGATTTTTCCATATACGAACAAAAACGAAAAACAACTATGCAAAATAAATCCAATGACACTAATAAAACGAAAACGCACTAAACGCCATTCATAAACATTCAATTCTCATAAAAAATAATAATGAAAGCGAACAAAACAAAAGCAAAAATAACGCAATCTATATACGAAAAGACAACACAATGCCTGGGCCGAATGCACTAGTGTGCAGCGCACCAATACACCACAAAAAACATGCTCTCATTGGGAAGCGTGCGGTGGTGTGCGTCGGCTTTAGCGTGTCACCGGGTCACGTGGGCGCGTACCGGCTCCTCGTCTCTCCTCGCAGTGAGTAGCGTTCGTCCGCCTCGAGTAGTCCGCTACTCCGACTCCTCGGATCCCGTGCAGCGTCAGTTGTCCGCCGACAGAAGCATCATGAGCTCCGTGCGCCCGTTCGCGCGCCTCTCGCCCCTCGTCAGGCCGACGCACTACGCGCTGAGGCTGCGCCCCGACCTCGCCGCCTTCAGGTTCGGGGGCGAGGCCCGAGTCCGAGTCCAGGTACGCGCTTTTCTTAAGCACACTTCACATACGCTCCAATAGGTTAATCCGATCGATCCACGGAGGCGATCGAATCTGTGCCGATCGGGTGCAATTTGCATGTCCGTCGGTGCTTTTGTGCAACGGTTCATGGGAAAATCCGTGCAACTCTGTGATTTGAAATATTATTAAATTTAATTCGATGAGCACTTTCCATTTCATATCGCTGTTTTAGAATGAGGTATATGTACACATTAGGTTGATTTAAATTCAATTAGTTTAAATCATTTGATTTGTCTTGTCTGATAGTGCACAAGTACCTAGAATTATCTTGATAATTGCATTTTAAGCAATTTCATTCAACTATTGAATTATTGAACTCGAAATGGTAATTATTAAATACAAAATGATAAATATTGAATTTAAAATGAACGACCCGTATAATATATTCTATACTACAAAAATATAGTAGAATGAATGATTTTCTTTTTAATGCTTTGTTGTCACTTTCGACTGTATTCCTAAAAAAATCAAACTCAAATCATCAAACGTTTCAATATGATTATAGTATGACTCACAATTAGACCATTGTCACAGTGATATGCAAATACAATGTTGATATTATTATACATGATGAATGGTGAATGTATTCTTTCTATTTAATTTAATACTGAATCACTATCGATTTTTTTAAATAGAGTTATTCCCTCGTGTCTCCGAATAGCTTCTGTGTACGGTCAATGTGTATGTGCATAAATTGCAGTTCATTGTTTATGCGTACGATTGCGCAAAGTCTACATGATTATGCAAATCATTATATGTACGCTGCTTCACATTTCTTACGTTGTTTAGAAAGTTTTCAATTTGCGTTCGATAACGTAATATTGAATGTTATCGTCCAATAAAATTTATCCTCTAGCGATTCTCGGTACACACTTTATTTCTATTTTCGTTATCATGGTAATAAAGCTGATGAAATCCACAATTCAACATGGATTAAAAATAAATTGAAATATATTTTGCGATATGATTATAAGTTGCAAAATAATTTTGTTGATTATATTAAAATCCTAGGGAATTTTTATTAATCATACTGATGTCACATAAAAACATTTTTATGTCTAAAGTCCGTTAAACTATGATTAGTTTTTATTACTTATATTTGTTGTTAGTCATTCATAAAATCATACAATCTTGTTAATATAAAAATTGCTGCTATAAAAATGCTTAAAATTATGATCGTGGTCTAACGATAACTTAAATATCATTATCGAATTGTTAAAAAATCAAAAATATCACTCACATGTTATAAGTCGTAAAACTGCAAAATTGTAAATATTTTTTTTTAATTTCAGATTCAAGAAACTCCTGAAAAGATAACATTCAATTCATTAGATCTCGACATCAAAAAATCTACACTCACATATCCTGATGGAACAGAAATCTCTCCAAAAGAAATCACAGTATCGACTGAAGATGAAACCGCAACGTTACACTATCCGAATGCTTTACCCAACGGAGAGGCGTCTTTATTCATCGAATATGAAGGCGAAATCAACGATAAGATGAAGGGCTTATACCGAAGCAAATATTTAAGTCCTGAAGGAGAGGAAAGATACGCCGCTGTGACTCAATTTGAAGCCACCGATGCTCGTAGATGTTTCCCATGCTGGGATGAACCGGCTATTAAAGCTACGTTTGATATAACTTTAACTGTGCCACAAGATAGGGTTGCTTTGTCGAATATGCCAGTAGAATCGGAACAGGAAGATGGAAATATGCGAACAATCAAATTCCAAACGACCCCAATTATGTCTACGTATTTAGTAGCGTTAGTCGTCGGAGAATTCGATTATGTAGAAAACACTTCTAAAGATGGAGTACTCGTCAGGGTTTATACTCCTGTAGGAAAGAAAGATCAGGGATTATTCGCTCTTGAAGTCGCTACAGAAGTTTTACCCTATTACAAGGATTATTTCAACATTGCTTATCCGTTACCGAAGATCGATCTGATAGCCATTGCTGATTTTTCAGCTGGGGCTATGGAGAATTGGGGTCTGGTTACTTACAGAGAGACGTGTTTGTTGGTTGATCCAAAGAATACTTCTGCTAATACTAAACAATGGGTCGCTCTCGTTGTCGGTCATGAGTTAGCTCATCAATGGTTTGGAAATCTCGTGACAATGGAATGGTGGACTCACCTGTGGTTGAATGAAGGTTATGCTACTTTTGTAGAGTATTTGTGCGTTAATCGTCTTTTCCCCGAATACGATATTTGGACTCAGTTCGTAGTCGAAACATATATTAGGTAATTTTCAAAATATGTATGGTACCCAATAAAGGGAAGTTTATTTTATTTATTTTCAAATGAATGAAATTTAACATTCTTATTGTTATTTTAGAGCTTTGGAATTGGATTGCCTCAAGAATTCACATCCGATCGAAGTACCCGTTGGTCATCCGTCTGAAATTGACGAAATATTCGACGATATTTCTTATTCCAAAGGCGCTTCAGTTATCAGAATGTTACATCGTTACATTGGAGACGATGATTTCAGAAAAGGAATGAACATTTATTTAACGAGACATCAGGTAAATTGTGGGTGTAAATTGTTGTTGCATTTCGTTTTCAGTTTGATATGAGTGTAAAATTTCACAAGCACGAACCGCAGATAAGATTAGAAATGGCTATTTATATCCCTAGTTCTATGAAAAGCATTCTGATGATATTTTTCAAAACAAAACCAGGAAATTTCATGAAGAATTTTTACATTTCAGTATAAAAATACATTTACGGAAGATTTGTGGGCTGCTTTGGAAGAAGCATCAAATAAACCCGTTGGGGCTATTATGTCAACGTGGACTAAACAAATGGGCTTCCCTGTTGTCCAAGTCCAATCGAAACAAGTCGGGAATGATAGAGTATTAACATTAAGTCAAGATAAATTCTGTGCTGATGGTATTAATACACAAAGTGACAGTATTTGGATGATTCCAATTTCAATTTCTACTCAACGAGACCCTGAGAAGGTATTTGTTGTAAATATTTTTGAAATTGTATATTTATACAGAATCCCTAAGTTTTTTTTTTAATATTTAGATTGCTTTAACCACTGTTCTCGATAAGAAAAGCCAAGAATTGGTATTGAAAGATGTAGCAAACGGTGACTGGATTAAGGTTTGCTTATTTTGATTGTAAACTTAATATTATTAAATGTTATGGATAATCAATTATGGTTCTTTTTTAGGTAAATCCTGGAGCTGTTGGATTTTATCGTGTTCAGTATTCTAGTGAAGAATTGTCAAGGCTTGTAGCTGCCGTTCGTGATCAAGCCTTATTACCGTTAGATCGCCTCGGTCTACTCGTAGATCTTTTTGCTTTAGTGCAAGCTGGTCATACTCCTACTGTCGAAGTATGTTTAATATATTTAATAAATAATGAACATTCAATGTTTGGATTTTACTGAGATAATCAATTTTAGTCTCTAATATTGATGGAAGCCTTCTCCGAGGAGACAAATTTCACCGTTTGGGTGTCCATAGCCAATTGCCTTTCAAAAATTACTGTCATCTTATCGCATACTGATTTAGAGAAGCAATGGAAGTATTTCTGTCGGAAACTCTTTAAAGGCGTTGCGACTCGGTTAGGATGGGACGCTAAACCCGGAGAAACTCATCTTGAAACTCTCTTAAGAAGCTTAGCTCTCAACAGAATGATTTCTTTTGAAGATAATGACACTATCGAAGAGGCCAAGATAAGGTATTTATGACATTTCTATTTTTCGGTTATTGTTTTGTCTTTTGTATGATGTTTTATTTTCATTTTTTTAGATTTGAACGTCATATCAGTGGTGCTGAACAATTAGTACCTGATTTACGATCTGCTTGTTACAAAGGTGTTTTAGTTAATGCTGATGAAAGTACATTGAATCAATTCTTAGATCTGTATCGCACGGCTGAACTCCACGAAGAAAAAGATAGAATTGGCCGTGCTTTGGGAGCCATCAAGGATCCTAAATTGTTAGAAAAAATCCTACAATTTGCTCTGACGGTTAGAGTTGTTAATTTATATCTGTTTTCTTATATTAGATTTAAGTTTTTTATACTAAAGTTATCAATTTTGAAAACAATAGGAAGATGTTCGTGCTCAAGATACTGTTTTCATAGTGGGTGCTGTTGCTTATAATCCAGCTGGAATTGATCTTTCTTGGAAATTCTTCAAGGATCATTGGCAAGTCCTGATCGATCGTTATCAGGTGAGTTTTTTTTTTTTTTTTATTGACACAAGTTAAAAGTTTGTAATTTCGATTTCACTTTTTTCTTTTTCAGGGAGGTTTCTTACTATCGCGTTTAGTAAAGTCTACCACGGAAAACTTTGCATCTGAGAAGGCTGCTTTGGAAGTTGAAGAATTCTTCAAGACCCACTATTCTCCAGGAGCCGAAAGAACCGTACAACAAAGCGTGGAAACAATTCGTTTGAATGCTGCTTGGTTGGAACGTGATTTTGCGACTACTAATGAATTTTTGAGAAATTATGCATAATTTTCTCTCGTTTGCGATTCTAATAAAGATTTTCAATCATATTACTTTCTAAGACTGTCCAGTTTGGATCATTAGGTCGTTTTTTCTTTCGACTGTATTTTGTAGAATATTTTGTGAGGTCAGCAAAAGTTATAGGTGCTTCGGTTTTGATTCATAAAATTATCCCAAAGAATTGCATAATTATTTATTTATATTTGACTGTATGAAAATGTAGTTCTGTTTTTGCATTTAAATGAAATTTTCTACTAAAATATTTGAAACATTGCTTTTTTATAATATTTAGCAAGGCCAGAGTTATCTATTTTACAATCCTGATTTTATTTTGCAAAATTATATGTAATTGGCTTCTCGGTCACAAATGAGTGTTAGTTGTCAATCTAATGTATAATAATTTTGTATCAGTACTTTTATAATATAAGTCTGAATTCACACCCGACAAGTTTTTTACAATTTTAAATAACTAGAACACCATCTTTACAATGAAAAGTCACAAAAATTTGAATTTTTGTGAAATTCTGCGATAAAAACATGCAAAAGTTCGATTAGAGAAATGGTGATAGATATTTTGTAATGAGATAATGTCGTCTTGTGAGCGTTAGATGTTTTTCTACTACAACAATGTACTAGTTTTTCAAATTTAGTGTGTGATTTTATATATGCGAGAGCTGTGATTTTAACCTCATATCGGATTTTAGAGAAAAAAAGATTAAATTAAAGTACCATGCTACATCCTTCGGCCGGGCGTTCGAACACCTCGCCCCACGACTAGAAACTTTAGACGTTATAACAGGGTACAGCGAATCAACAGAAGGTGGTTTTGTTTGCTCGTTTGCGGATATAAAGCGTTATTTCGTAAGGCCATATTTAAATATGTACAAAAAAGTATTTTGTTAATTGTTTTTTTTTTAAATAATTATACTTCTGGTTCCTGATTTTTTGTATAAGTATTTTGTTTATACTTTACGTATAGTGATTGCGCTCGTTTAGAGCACACTTAAGACTTGTTACCAATGTTTTCAGTATTCGTTTTCTATTTGCCTTCTCTTTAAAGCATTTCACATTGTTCTAATGTTTAATTTAACAATCGTTTATAATGTAATCATTGATACATTTATTATTGCATATCTTTATTTTGTAATTCTCAGTATTAACTTTTTTTGTAAACTTAATGTATTTATATCGCGTATATTGTTTTTGTCATTTTGCAAATGCCTTATTCAAACAAATGATCGATGAAATAAATCAGTTTTTATTGGTTATGTGGTGTTTTATTTCAAGAAAACCATATTTCTGCTTTATTTTAATAAGTAAACTTAAATACACTTTCCTCAATTAAATATATTGACATTAGAGAGCCAATATTGAAGCGATTTATTGACTAAGCTGACTTTTTAAGTTGGATGTAAGATTTTATTCTATCTTTGCATCATAATTATTACTAAAATATTGACTACCATCAGTACTAGTACATTAGATATGTATATGACATTGTACACTGTGCCAAGTCCTTGATCTATTAAAAAGAATATGTTTTATATAAAACTTAATACATATTAATTCAACATGAATCTGAACTTAATCCTTTCATAATCACAAACCAAAAGCAGAATTACAAACACTGTAATTACACTGTAATTAATTAATGTAATTACACTGTAATATCATTTTATTATAATTTCACTCAAGACTTATTCACATATAGCTGTTGCAATTGCCTTCCACTCACTTTTTCACATATGCCGAAGAGAGAAATAGAAGTGCAACAGCTACATATAAACTCCGCATATAATTTAGCACACATCAATGGCTATCACAAAACGAACAACCACCCCCAAAAAAAACAGCAACATCCACAACTAATTGCACGTCTCTGAATAGTCACAGTAGAGCGACATCTAAGAGATTTATCACCTCCGAGCTGAATTGTAAATGTAACGAGGAACAATGGCCAACACGCGGCCATATTGATTGATTTATTGCGTTTTTCTATCGAGGTGTACACGGCCCGCGTATAATGATGGCGGTCTCGGGAGCCATGTTGGATTCGTTTTCGTTTTTTAGCTGTTTCGTCTTGTGCTAAAGTCGCATGTCTCTCCTGGGAGATTGCTCGAGCTGAAGGTCTTGGACAGGTCCGCTGTTCATCCGAGAGTAGGATGGTCAGGAAATGTGTTACTTTTTTGATTAATTTGATTCAGATTTTACTCGTTACTCCATATATTAACTGTTAAATATCTGCGAGAGTGATGATAGGTAAAGACGCTCATCATGAATGAAACTTTTGATAAGTGATGAATCAGATAAAAGAAAGTATGTGACTAAAATGCTGTTTACAATCAGTACCCATTGGGAGACAAAAGTAGAATGAATAAAAAACAAATAAAAGCTTATGAAAAAACTAGAAATGAATTCAGAGATGTTGAGGATATACATAGATGTCGCTAAAAAACTATTCATAATCGAATCACAGTTGGACTTTAGAATTTCAGACGTAGCCTTGAACTTCAAACACAATCCATTTTGTTATATTTCGTATTGTAATTGATTGTCATTAATCGCACTAAACTATCTCAATACATATAGCGATAGTTTTTCTTTTCATTTATAACAAATATATGCAAATATACACCGATCGTGAATAGTTTTTTAGTGACATCTATGTCTTCAACAGTCATTTACTTAGAAAACTCATTCGTTTCTAGTTTTTAGATAAACCTTTCACTTAAGTCTAATTAACCTCTCATCAAATATTAATTAATTGGCTTTCCAATGAGTTTTCGACCATCCTGTGGACATCAGTTTTTCAGGCAATAAATAATAATGTGTCGACGTCTAAAAAAAAAGCGTGGAGCAAATGGAGAGGACGAATTGCACGTAGACCACCGACGAGTGGTCTCCGTTTATGGAAATTGTTCTTCGAGTCCACTTCTTTTGCGGTCCATTGAATGCCTTCTCTTTTTAAAGCTTTTTATTTCTCGTAACTCCATACTCGTCAATGGTTCGGACTTTCAGCCGAGACATTTATAAAATACACATTGAATTCTGTTCATCAATTGAATTTGAATTTTCTCTCCCTGAAGCCTTCCAAGCTTATTTTCAATCATCTTCTAATTCTAAGGATTGTAAATCAAAATCTAAGCCTCTTACGAAAATCTCCAGAGCTAGAGTTTAAAGAGTAAAGAGAGATTTGCTCTAAAACTTCTAATAATTGACGACTGAAAATTTCAATGAGTACAAGTGACATTTTCGTCGAAATCGAGTTATGTGCAGAAATCTCTTTTGTAGAAGGATATAAACGATCTTTGAATGTGTACTAAAATATATCATCAAATTACTCAACCTCCTTCTAATACATGCTAAACTTTGAGCACCCTTTTCTCAAAATCACTTGTACTCGAAGGCCTTTTCAGTCATCGTATCAAATGTGTTTCTAAGGAAAACACTCATAATTCGTCTAACTAGTAATTATTGCATTTCTAGTTCACATTTAAAGCCAAAAGAAATAATTTCCAGCTTGACAAATGATGAGGATTTCATCTAGAACTACATTTTAGGACAATTGAGGCTTATTTTAAGAAGAAAACTCACTAGATGAGTTTGAATTCGAATTTCAAAGCTTATGCAACAGTTTGAATTTGTTGCACACGTAAGTCGTGTCTGTTCCGAATAAGGCTTTGGTTGCATTTCACGTGAGTTTTTGTCGTAAAAGGTTCGCTTCTCATTCATATGTCTTCGCGTTTATTGCATTTTAAGCATCAGACTCGAGAATCGCCCACATAACGGTTCGAAATGTCACATTGTAAATTCGAACAATAAACGTCTACTTAGCTCCGAAAGACAATCTGTTATTCGATAGAACGATCTTCGATTCGTATTCGAATCGAATAAATATTGTAAAAAAAGGTAGATTTTAAGCTTTTTGTGACTCGTTCGGGATTCAAATGTGACTCATTTGTTTCTAAATTGTCATATCTTAAAATTTAGTTGATTTGAGTTATGCGTGTTTTTATTACGTTCTGAAAGATTTGTGTATTTAAAAGAAAATTTAGAATTTTTTTAACTCATTGTTTAGTTGAGGAAATAAAGAAAAGTCTTTTGTGCAATGAAATATATTTATTTTAATCATTTTCATTTTGAGTATCATAATTCAATTTGATGAAAAATAATGTTGGATTTTGTACAAATAGGTCTGCAATATAATAAAAAGTAAGGTACATACTTGTAAAGAAAACCATAAGCATCGATACTTGATAGGTTTAGTTAGGATATCTTTTTTTTGTTGTCAGGTTAGGTTAAATAAGATAACATTTTAATGAAGTTAGGTTAGGTTTAGTGTTTTGCCGATTATCTGCAAAATAATAGGTATTAAAAAGTTCAATCAAAGTTAAAATATTCATTCAAATACATTTCATTCAACTTTCAATCTTTAACAATATAAATCTCCTGAATTTTAACGTTTTTTTGTGAAATGACGTTCTTAAAAAGAATCGCATATAAAATCATCATTTCTCATTCTAATTCGAAAATTAAAAAAAAAAAATTCAGAATTAATAATCGGCAAACTATATTCTAGTTTTTCTACAAGATAGTATTAAATTAAACATGATAAAATCGACAAAATGGCGAAACGTCCATTCAACACTCTTATAGAGTGTCCGAGTGATAAATGTCGGACATTTTCTTGGCCACAATCGCTTCTCGATATGCGTATCGATTTGTCGATCGGTGGTTAACGGGTTAATTATATAATATATATAATACACGTATTCGTTGAAAGAAGAACAAGATTTATCCCGAGGCCTTTTTCGATCGAAGCCTCTTTCGGTCCTTAGAAGTCGCTTCTGTGCTTCGATTTATCAATTTTAAATTATTTTAATGTCGTTAGAATCGTTTATGGGTTTTTAAATTGAATTATTTATGGGGTGTAATTGCGTATTTTCGATTTTATAATGTGTAGGAGACTAATTAGCTTTGTGTTATTAAAATGGACGCAATTGAATTAAAATGGCAGAACTCTGACCCTTGTCAAGTGTCAAATGTTTCTAATCGAATTTTCGTTGGTAATTTGGAAAAATATCCAGTTAATTGGTTGTATTTTTTGAAAATGTGTATATTTTTACTTGATAAATGAAAGTTTTATGTTGGTAATCATGTTTGCAATGTTGATATTTAAAATTGATGATAAGAAAATTACTTTCAAATCAATTTACGTATTTTATTTTAATCTCTATGCAAATTTGAAGTTGTTTACAACAGGGACATAATTTAAACTTTTAGCAAGAAAGGAGGAAATTTATTTCATATTATGAAAAGTGTATTGATAAAAAATTAAAATTTTCTCATCATGCACCAGTTTTGAGAATTAAAAACCGAATCGAATTAATTGTTATTTTTTTTAAATACATAGTTACTGACAATATACGTTGTCGAAAAATCGTACCACAAATGATATTATTTTGAATATAATTTGAGATAATCATAAAAATGATCGACAAAGACTAAATTTTAAGAAAAGTGATCGCCCCAAATGTCTCTCCCCTAAAAGACGCCCCTGTTTTACAAATTTATTCCTATAATAAATTCAAATCGAAAAAATAATTATATAATACATCAACCGAGTAAACTCTCATTAAATAAATAAATAAAACCAACATTATACGATCCATATAAAGTGATATAAACTAGTTGTTTATACCAGAAAATAATTAGCGAACGGCTCTCGTTCCGAGATTAAAACGCCAATTTGCAGTTAACCCGTCTTCCCTCGTACAACACGATATTATTTTACAACAAAACACACACGTATAACATCTAATATAATACGATATATCCCGATAAGGATCTGAGCCTGAGGCTATACTTGGGTCCATCAATGAGAATAATTGAAACAATCCGGTAGTTCCCTCGAGATTATACTGGTACTTGAGGATTATTTTAGCCGTTCAGAGCTCAATATGATTAATTCCATAATGCGAAAAGTCGAGAAAAATGATCAAATGTGTGATGTATTTTTCAAAATTCTCTTAAAGTAGAAACAGACCGGTCTGAGACGTCATAAAAGAAAGAAAGAGAAGCAAAGTGAGAGAGAGGAAAGTGCGTAATGCCGTCACATTTGCACGCAAAGAATTTAATTTGTGTTCATGTCTTTATTTTATGACGTCTCAGACCATCTCAGACTGGTCTATTTCCTCCGTTAATTCCCTTAATTATTCAATTTTTCAGAAATTATAAACATAAATATATATAGAACGACTAATTACTCGAGTCTATGGTTTCAGCTGGCAGAAAGCATAAGATTTTGGGTATGTGTAGTTTTTAGCCGTGCATTTTGATCTAGAAAGGGGAACACATCGAAGGAGTTGTTGCCAGCTGAAACCATAGACCCCCTTTTTTCGAGCTAATATTCTGTAGTAATAGTAGAGTTAATCATGTTTAGTTCTGAAGGGCTTATTTCAGTCTGTGTATGGAAATACTGGTTCGAAGACGAGGCAGGATGTTGGCCGACGGAAAATACGTTATCCAGGATCTGATTGGCTTTATCCAGATCCAGGAGTTCTTCGATGAGGAGACGCCTTCGGTAAGATACGAGATCGAATGCATCCGGTGATCTGTTCATCTAATTCGCTCGTTATTCATTATTGAGATTGCAGATATTATTTGAGGTAATTAAATATTATGAGCGAGTTGAGTATCTATGGTTTTTTATTATAATTTTGATATTATAGTCAGATAAATATTATTTTCGCATTTAATTCAATAATAAGTCCTATACCGGTTTGTCTTTTATCATGTGATCAAATCAATTTACATGTATGTTTAATACGTATTTACATTTAATTTCAATTATTATATTGAAAAGGTCCTTGATTAAATATTAAAATTTAAACCGATCATTAAATTTAAACCTTACTCGGAAATTACCCATCAATCAGTAAAACCATAAGTCACGTACGAACTTAAAGCAAAACATGAACAAACGCTCGCATATCGAATTGCTAAAAGCCCTTTATGCACTGGTATATGAAATGTTTACCGCCAGGTGTCGTCAACTAACGGCCCGAAAACTGATTTTAAAGACATAAAATGATTGATTCAGTTAATATTTATTCAATTTTATTTTTTCTAACAAATTATATAAAACTATGTAGGATTTGTGATCTCAAGAGTCGAAACTTTGTAGAATTTAAATGATTGTAAACTTTTGTATAGCATTGCAAATTTTTTATCAAAACATGTTAAATTACCGTGTGTGTGTGTAATGCTTAGTATATTTGTTACATCTTGGTTCACAAAATCCATAATTCGCTATTACCGAACTGTTTCAAGTGTAGGTCGACCATAATATTAGCTACAGCTGAGATACGAAAATGCCTCTCTGAGAACTTTCAAACAACCAAAATCCTGCTTTTTATAAAATACCAAATATAAATTGCAAAATGTAACAATGTAGAAATCTTTCCAAACATCCATACAACAACTCATCAAAGTTTCTATACCAAAGAATCAACCATTAAGAAGCCTATAAATATCATATATTATTTTTTTATTAAATAAATAATTAAGGACCGATCTTTTCACCTCTGGTTTGAGAATAAAACGAATTTAAACTACACTCGAATCTCTAAATACCAACTGTCAAAATCTGGGGACAAGAAATTGATGTATGTATTGTTGTACGAACTGTGGTATATCTGTCCATTTCAGCGGTTGTTTTAACAGCTCATACTTGGAGTTAAGTTTAAATCCGTTTAATTTTACAACCAGAGATGAAAAGACCGGCCCTAAAAATCTTTACGAACCGTCAAAAACACTACCCCTGACAATCGGCGACCATAAATAACGCATAATGAGCGTGCGGCGGCGGCAAGGAGCGCGAAATTCAAATTGATATTGATTGTCGGGCCGAACTAAAAGGCTTTCATTATTAAAACGTGTGCGTTGCGCGCACAATCTGTGCACAGCTCGTACTCGCGATATTTCGCCCGAAACGATTGCACGTAGATCGTAAATTACACCACGATCTGATCCCGAACCACGTTATAAGGTCAGGCTTCGATTTAATCAGTGCTTTCTGTTGTTGTGTTAATATTTATTTTTTGCATTTTAGTATGAATTTGAATTTGAATTTTGATAGGAAATGGTTTGTTGAGTATCAACGGTCAATCATGGAAAAGATGCCTGACGCCTGTCGCTTGTCGCTTACTCGGAAACTTACCTTTAGGGATGAAAAAAATAGAACGGATGAAAATTTTTGAAGTGAATAATAGAAATTATATTTATAAGATTTGAATGTGAATACGATTTTCTTTCTAAAATAATTTTTATATTAATCTATTTCAGATGAGGAATTGCTATTCAAATTTCAAATTGAATCATCAAAAGAATTTTTTGAGATATCTTTTCAAATTTTCTTTTGAACTACTTAATGTTTCGTTTAATTTTGATATTATTTAATGATAATTAAGATTTTTTTTTAATTATGATTATGCAAGTTATAAACAACGATTGTGATCATTTTGTTTGATACGAAATATTTCGAAAAATTCAACATAAAAAAAACAAATTCAAATAAATATTAAAATTAAATGAAACAATCTTATCGAATTTTGTATGAATCTGATAAGTTTTATTTAAAAATATTATATATGAAATATACGATTTTATCAAATCAAATAATTTTTGTTTAAAGTCGAAAATGTTAAAAAACACAATGCAAGAAAATGTCATTTCCATTTCAGTGAAAATTCAAATTTTACTTAGATTTTTAATCTTTTGCATATAATTTACGTTTTAATACACATACAATATTAAAAATAACTTGACATTTTGAACTTTCTTACATTTTTTAATCGAAAAAAATACGATTCCCTTAATTGAGTTGAAACATTGAAATATTTCTCAAAATAATTCACATGAAAGTAGCAAAATACTTTGATCTGAAATCATTACGTATATTACTTTAAAAACATAAATTTTCAATACAATTTCAAATCGAATCAAAGCACTTTAAATGTAACTTTCATAGCTCAAGCGGAAAAATAAAAATCGGAATCGTTTCACTTTAAAAGCAGCCGATTTATCCATTCAATCAAACACTTTGCGGTCTGATTTTCCACACCAACGATTCTTTACAGTTTACAGCATCGGCAATATTATAAAGTAAAAAACCAAAAACGAAAATACACATTTTCATCTTTAAAATTACAGTTTTTGCGGTCGAGACTAAAACTCGGAATCGTTAACTGCACACACATTCTTTGCCCCTCGGTAATTCTGCGAAAAGCGAACCGATTTTCCGAATAATACAATATGCAAACGCAATATCGCACATTGGCTAAAATACGGTCACATCTCAAATGAAAAGTCTACTGTCTTATAAATAAATTATACCTATTACAAAATATTATACTACAGCCTCAACAAAAAAAGTTTTGGTGGTGCTCATTCCAAGAGAGGTGATGCAAATTTTTCATTAGGATTTATTTCGTAGTTCCCACAATTGAATTATAAAATAAATTTGGTCAATATTTTATGGAGTGTAAATAACCTATTTATTGCCAATGGTTTGCCAATTGCCAATTGCCAATGAGATTTGAATTTAGGTGCAAAAATAGACAAATTATGATTTTTTCTAAACATTGAAGTCATGTAAAGTACGAATTATGGGGTATAATAAAATTTAAATTATAAAAACAGTAACCAAACTTAAGTTGTTTATAAACCTTATTCAAATATAATCGTACACCGAGTTATTAGAGACAAATTTGAACTAAATTGCTCCATGATTCATGTTTTTAAGTCAAGGAAAACAATATGGAATGAAAAGGCTTAGATATACATAATTTGGAAAAAATAGATTTAAATATCAAAATACTTAACATTATCACGACTTGTGTGAAATAGTTTGACTGAATAATAAATGGAAGAATCAAAAAATAAGAATAATTTGAAAAACACAATAAACATGATTCATTCATTTTTTGTTTTGTTTTATGGAACAAATCACTTTGTACACTGAAAGACTCATCTGTCGAAAGATTATAAATCATATCTGTAACAGTATTCTGTTCAATGTGCGATATGTTGCCTCGTATCTAGAATAACCGCCTTTTAAAATAATATTATATTAAATAATACATAATACTACCGAAACGCCTCGAGAAAATTGACGCCCGCCATCTTATTATTGTAAAAGGCGTTCCAAGAAAATCGGCCGACTTTTCTTCGCCTCGACAAAGTGTTTCCAATTTAGACAATGTAATATATATGGTGTTCCGAAATTGTCTCGGAGCGTTTTGATGCAATTTGATGGGCAGTCGTTTCGAAACAATAAACTCTCGTTTTATCGAAAGTCGAGCGAAATTTGTGTTATTTAAGCATCGATAGGATTCAATTTTGTTCAGGTCTAATTTGCTATAAAACGGGTTCTTATTTTGTAGTGTTATCGAAAATATTATAGTCTCTTTAAGTGTAAGCGAATGTTTATTATTGTATAAATATTAAAATTTGTTGTATAGTTGAGTATAGAGCATTGAGTGTAATTTTCATAAAGATGTGCGCCAAGTATGCGTTTGAATGTAATTATGTTGAAAGTCATATAAAGTGGTTCACATTTAATGTCAGCAATCATGAATAAGTAGATTAGTACTATTTTATATGAGTTAATATTAAAAGTAATCTTCTTAAGTAGTGGTATAAAATATTAGTTGTGTTTAGTAAGGTATTCAGTTAATGTAATTATTTTCTAAAGCAATAAAAATAGTTTAATTTTGTGTGAAATAAAAATAAGTTTTCTTTAAGTCGAAAAATTATTTATTAATTATATGAACTAATTTCAATATGTACATTATATAGTTTAAATTTCATTGTAATATTTGAAACAATTGTTTGATTTTTATAAAGTTTTGAAATGATTTTTTAAAATAAAGAAGTTATTGAATTGCCTTATGATTTCTGTGAATATAGTAAATTTTAATTAATTTCAGCAAAAAAATAGTAAAACAATCATCTATCATTTCTGACGATTGCTTTAACTATCTATCAATCACATTAAATCAAATCACCAGCAATACAAAATTTATTGAAAACTTCGCCAAAGACACCAATAACATTTTGATTTACAGAAGGAAACGCTTCGAAAACTTATCGAAAACTCTCGGATCGATTATTTTGGAATTTTAACGACACGATTAAAATTTTATGAAAGGCTCGACTGAAAGCGAAATATGCAAAACTTTCAAAGTTTAATGTCCGCCATCAAAATGTACTGAATATAAAACCGAGAACACAATTTCAGCGAAACTCGTTAACTCGTTGTTTAGATATGATCGAGCGACAATTTTATGGCTGTTGTTTCTATAATATATTTTTTTGTATTTAGTTTTATTAAATTAGCATTGTTTAAGTTCATATGTTGTTATACGTGTTATTGTGAATCGTATGATATTAAATTTTTGTAATATTTCTGTGAAAAGTTAAGATTTTCTATTGTTTTTGTTCAAATGAGTACATTCTTTTGGTAGAAATTAAGTATTTTTGCTATTTTTTTACTAAATAAATACTAAAGATTTAAAATAAGGAAAATAAAATGATTTATATTATATACATATATACTATATTTTTTGCTATTTTTTCCATTGTTTCGAAAGGTAAAAAAAGAAAGTTTGTACCTACGGTGGTTCGATTTAGATCAGTTTAGTAATTTATCAATTTGATTATTTTATTAAATATAAATATTTATTATTCAGAAGATATTAAAAAGCAACTGAGATTAATGAATTAATTTAATACATAATTAATAATATTCAATTGATATTTAAACTTTTCCTTAAACATAAATAACTTATAATATGCAAGTTTTCCTATGCGTATGCACAAATTCAAAACATTATAACTTTACTAATATTTCAGGTAAGAATTATTTTTAAAAATAATTAAGAAGATATATAAATATATTTTTTATTATTCAGCATAAATTTCAATCAATATTCAATTTTTACTATAATTTTCGATAATTTATGTAAAAATATCATTCAATTCTAAATACCTTACAAAATTCAATATTTTCACATGAAACCTTCAATTGTTACATTATAGACTTTCACAGCAACAACGAATAGACTTTAACAATACAAAAATAAAACGAAAAAAACACAAAATAATAGTGCAAAAAAGACAATGAATGACAAGTGCAAAAAAATGTACATGTGCGAAAAACAACAGCTGCCCAACGCACATCACCTGTATGTATATGAGAATGTCAAATGTGCAACGAAAGCTATAATCTCTTTAAACTCAAATAAACGAAAAAAATGGACTATTGTAGACTATTTCCATATACATTATTTTTTCCATACGATCTTCGGCTCGTTATAAACTATGTCGATTTGCATGTTTCGCGCGATTAAGGCCGACTTCCTGACGTCGTTATCTGTTTCTCGCGTGTGTGGAACCGACGCAATAAATAATAGATTGTTACGTTTTTCGTTTTTGAATTTTTTTGAATATTTTTTTTTTCGGTTTTTCGAAGTCGTCGAACTGTGAATTTTAATCGTGTTAGTACGAAGCATTTGAATAAAAGCGTGCGAGTTTTCAATTTGGTATAAAGAAATTTATGCAAAATGTTTCGTGTTTAATTTTCGCCTTTTTGCAAAAGTATGTAAGTATTTTTTTAAGAATAAATGTGATTACGATCTTAGAATTCGAATAAAATGTATTTAGAAAATGAACAATATTTGCTTAAGTCAGAATTAGAAGTAAATTCATCAAGTTTATATGAAATCAATTAATTTGAATAAATGTCAGTTCAAGCATATTTTTACATTCATAAGTTGTATTACACAATAATTATAATTGATGTCATATTTAAATTAATACTCAAATATCATAAAAATCATGCAAAATATATAGTAATAGTCATACAAATACACATTGAAGAAATTATAATATTATTAAGTGATCTTTTTATAGATTACTTTCATATATTATATCAGCTTAATTAGACAAATTTATAATCACGTACAATATAAGAAATCAATCCAATTCAAAGATAACAAATTATCACAATACAAAACATCAATCAGATAATATTAAAAATCGACTAATTAACAAAAAACACATTTTTTACAACCACAAACATACTAATTTGACTTAATATCCAATCAACACACTAACCGCACATTTCAAATAAGAGAACGCAGCGCAGTAATAACAATCTTAGAAATCGCAAAACGAAAATAAAACATACCGTAATAACACATATGGGGTATTGCAATAAGTGCACGCTAATTGCATCGATCAATCTGTAGATTGAAAAAAAATCTCACAACCATCAATCATAAGTCGCCATACAAAGCGTTTCAATAAGGAAGCGATAATTATCTTTAATGCTTTAGAGCTGCAATCGAACGATTAAAATTCACCTGCAATTTGTGCAATTTTGATTTTTGTTCAATCGAAAATGCAATTTTCTTACGTTTGATTCGATTATATAATACACTTGTGAGTCGTAATTGTATGAAATTTTCTAATACAAAAAGATATTTTTAATTTGGATAATCGATTCTGTTGAAATTTAGTAGAATTATGGTGTAAAAATAGACATAAAATAATTATAAAGAAAATAAATGTAAATATCAATAATTTTTCATGTATTTTACGTCAAAATTTAATTTTATTAGATACATCTACAAAATAAAGTTTTATCCAATATGTGGCAATATTATTGTTTTTGATATAATGACTATGTCGTTGTTTCAAATTGTTTAAAATTAACCATTTTTTATCAGTTTGCCTAATAAATATAATATTAATATTAAAATTAAACCGACGATAACTAAAAAGCTATCGAAAGCGACATTTTTGTTATTTATAAATATTTTTCGTCTTTATGGTAAACTAGATACACTTAGATTAGAAATATTAAAAATGTTACATTATAATAGTAGCACTAATGGTCTATGACATCTAATGACATTGATAAAAATAATCATACATAATTCAGATTTGAAAAAAAATTAAATTACAATTATAATTTGGTCCAAATCAACCCAACATTCCCCATTCATAAACTACATTTCTACAGAATTTCAACTAAATTTATCAATTTCAATAATATTTCTTATCAATTAGACGAGTTATAAATAGATTTGACTATGAAATATCGATTTTTTTCATACAATTTCGTAGCTCGTGCTTTTCATAAATCAATTGAAAAATAATTAGGCTATTAGTTTGATGTAATGACGATAACGGAACCGTCGGTCACGATCTATAGCTTTTTTTCTTTGTATCCAAAATTTTCAAAGGCGAATCGTTCGATTGATCCACCGACCGATCCGGAAAATCGGTTTATAATTCGATCTGTGTTGTAATTAAGCTATAATTGATTTTAGATAGGCTTTATGAATTTGCATAAACTTAGATTCACGTCACGTACGAAAATAATATCGTGATTTTTGCTGATTTTTTGCATAGACGATTTGTACGGTCATTTTTGTATAGGATAAGTCATGAGATGTTGTAAATTAGTTTTGAATTTTTAATATCGTACAAATCATGCACTTGCGGTATTAATTGTAAACACTTTTATTTATAGAATAAGTCACAAAATGTTATAAATTAATTTTGAATTTTTTATGTAAGTCATACACCTGTAGAATTAATTGTGATCAATTTTCGATATTCGGATTAAATATTGATTGGGTTTAAATATTTTTAAGTCGAATTGAATAGAAATTTTTGTATAGGATAAGTCATGATATGTAGTTCATTTATTTATTTTGAATTTTTGATAAGAACTATGCAATTGTGGACAATTTTCAATATTCAGAATAAATATTGTGCTTTCTTTTCATAAAATTATTCTAAATGTCAATGTGTAGTGCAATATTAATAACCGTTCGTTTAAATATTATATGAACACAACTATTATAACATATTATATTTACAATTATTAAATTATTGTCAATAAAATGAATATTTATGAAAAGTGTCCACAATTAATTCCACTCTGTATAGTCGAGTTCTTTCTGCAATTTTGTTGAACCTTCTTGAATACTATGAGAATATAAGTGATTTTTAAATTGTTTATGATATACACAAGAAAAAAATTAAATATGCACTCAAAAACAAGACAAATTTCAATGACTCACCTTATACTATCGATGCATTTAAGTCGATCAGACAGGAAATTGGTTCCATATCTATACTGACTATCTGACTTCTGTTAACTGTTAACAAATAAATATAAAATTAACGACAAAAAAAAACTAGTCAGATATTATATCAGAAGCCGTTATAAGAAACGCTTTTGTGTGCCGTTATTGTATGAATATAAAATATATGAAAAAAAAACTAGACATTATCGCGATAGTATAATGTAATACAAAGGCTTTTTTTTTCATAATTGTACGATGCATAATATAATAGTTTTCCTTGTGGGGAAACGAAGCGAGTGTTAATTAATTTTGCGCTGAATGTTCTGTGCAATAATTGTATATGAAAATTGCATGTAAAAAAGTCCAGAACAATTGCACTTTAATTATGTATGCGAATTGTGTGCGCATGTAACGTATTATAGTATCGCATAGTTTCGTATTTGAATATTATAGTTTTTTGTATGAAAATATCTCACGTGTCGGTTCAATTGTGTGTTTTCTTATGTTCAAATATTTTCATTGGAAAAAATACCGTTAGATAAATTGAGAAATTATTAAGATGATTATATCGTTATGATAATGATAGAGTTTTGTGGGTTCAATAAAGTTTGAATGAAATTATCCTAGTGGGTTTTTAATCATTTTTTCTTATAAGAAGACAAATGTTTTGATAAAAGAGTGTTTTAATGATTTTAATCAATTTCAATGAAGATGTAATGAAGTGAATAGTTTTTCTATAGACGTCTAAAATTGATCGTTTTTTTTTATCGAATAGAATGCATACAAATTCTTTCTTCGATAACGAACAAAAAATATGCAAGTTTTGATTCATCATCAAATTTTAATAGAGCTATTAAATTCTAGAATGCATAAGAAATTTTAAATTGTATTTAGAATATAAGAATATTTCTATATGAATCAATTTTGATTGATAGAAGTACATACAATATTTTTCATCCGTACTGTAACAAATTAATCTAAAATATTTCTGAAATCAAATAAAACGAGTGCATCTATTATTGCATTTACTTATATGAAAAATTGCATATTCGAAAATGAAAAATATTATAGATTTGTGGCTAGTTTTGTTACTGAAACATTGCATATATAACACTTAACTATCTGCAACATTCGAATTAACTAGTCTATAAAATCTTTAATATTTCATTATAATCTACACAGACACAAAAATATTATCATCAAAAAAATCACGAATTAACCAACAACCGCATCAATTACAAGAAAACTCCATTCCAATCCCATACCTACTGAAACAAATTACAATTCGATGTAAAAATTTCGATTTTTTTTCAAAGATTAATCGCATGAAAATACGAATAAGAAACGCTCGTTATACGCACTCGAGCCTGCACTATTTAAAATTTAAACACAGTGCATAATATTACATATAATATCATATAAACGTCGGCGCATTTTACAAACGAGGCTTAACACTCATAATAACAAGGTGCACTCATACGATGCACATATTTTATTCGGTGTAACAAGATCATGATTTCGCCCGAAGGCTTTTTCGGTGGACTCGTATTGAATCTTTTGCTTATGTCCATGATAATTTATCATTATAATTCACTTATGTTGAGAAATTTTTGATAAAATTATCAAAAAATTTACTTTAAATTTGATCTGTTTGTAAAAAAAAATAATTTTCATTAAAAAAAAATCAAAAACTTTCTTGTCAGCCTAATTTATTTTAAACTACCTGTGACTCGATGATGCTCTAGATTCTATAGACTTTAAGCTGATTGTAGATTGTTGTATAGTGTTTTTGATTTGATTGAATATAAAATATTTGGCGAAATATGTTGAATTTTGACTAGTGTGTAGGTCTTACCTAATATTTTTGTTACGCCATGGAACACGATAGTCAATTTTTAAAATTCTGTCGATTACAAAATATAAAATTTAATGATGCATAAATATTTAAAGATAAGCAGACAACACTGGAATTTTTTTAGAGAATAAATTGTAAAAAAGAACGTAAGGTGCAATCGCTTATACATATTAATTTTTATTTATGGAAAATGTATATGAATCGTTAGAACATTCAAAGGAATACAATTTTTCTAAAAAAATCTCGATTACTTTTGTGTCATCCTAATTTATTCAAAATTTAAACATGCACAGTTTAAAATATTCGAATAATATAAATATTTTTATTAATATAAATTATCCTGACAAATCTGTTGACAAGAAAGAAATGAATATTTAATAAGCGTATTGGAAAAAAAATGTTGACAATTCACTAAAATTCAAGATTTTTTCAACGCGATATAATATAATATTTCAGGTTGCAAATAAATTTAACGAAAAAAATACCATATACAATTTATTTTGAAGGTTGTTTATGCTCTGTATGAAATTTCAGTTTCAATAAACTCTTGATAAATCTCACGATACACGTGAGGTAATTTTTCATACTGAAAAAAAAATGATAAGCGAAAAAACGCACAAACGAATTTTCTTCAGTACTTTTGACAACTTTATGGCTGTGATAAATGTTATGAGCGTTTTATGCAATCATAAATTTGTGCAATTTTGCGTTTATACGCACAACTATAAAATAAGTAAATATTTAACGAACGAAGCCTGGAAAGTTTCAATGCAACATTATTCAAAATGATTATGTATTCATGTTTTAGTATGAAAATCTATTTTAAATTATTTTTCATTAATACACTTTAAAATTGATTAGATTAGAAGACATTCTTTTGTTCGGAAAAGAGTTTGAATGAATATTGTTTTTCAGTTAAGTATTATAATATAAACAATAGAGTTTCAATTATTTCAATTTCATTAATTTCATATGAGAACTGTAATACAAATTTTATATTTTCAAATTATCACTAAAAATCTTCCGAACTTTTCAACTACAACACAAGTATTCCTTCCTTAAGCACGATTGGTACTTATTCAAAAGTTATTAGAAGTTCACATATGTATATGTATGTATGTAAAATTATCTGGAAATTATTAGGATTATTATTTTTTTCATCAAATCGCAACACTTTTAAAATAATAAATATTGCAATCTACAGAAACATAATCTTGCATTGATTTTCTTTACAAAAACTTAATAATAATTTTAAAAAAATAATTAAATTGGATAAAAAAATTCTACATTTAAAGCGATATAAAATATAAATTATAAAAAAACAAATTGCAGTTTTCCATTGAATATCTTTGCAAAAGTACCATAAAAATTCGAAAAAAGTCTCGAATCTGACAAATAATGAAATTGAAACATAAATTGATAAAATTAAATTGAAAATTAAAGCGAAAATTTGAAAATGCATAGTTTTCCACCAATTTTCTTTACAAAAATTCAAAAAAAATCTCAAATCTAGCAAATAATGAAATTGAAAGATAAATTGATAAAATAACATGAAAAAATACATTCGAAAATTAATGCGAAAATCTGAAAATGTATAGTTTTCCACCAATTTCCTTAGTAAAAACTCAAAAAAACATCTCAAATCTAACTAAAAATTAATTTTAAATACAAAAAATAAAAAAATAATTAAAAAACAAACAAAAACAAAAGCGAAAATGTCGAAGTTCCGCTCGAATAAATTTTCCCAGGTGTGCGCCCGCGCGGAAGTGAAATCGCCCCTGGCTCCGCCCCTTTAATTAAACTCGGCCTGTGATTGGCCGAAGCCTTGATTTACGTCACAAATTAAAATTGGGTTAGCCGAAAGTGGGCGTGGCTAGCCGATTTTAATTGCGACAATTTCTCCCGCCATTGTTTCGTATAAAGAGTAGATCGCGTGGTTAGATTGTTCTAGCCTCAATATGACGTTTGAAATGAAAAATATATATATATATATTTGAGGTTTGGGAAGTGTCGATTTATGGTAGTCTAATTTAAATTCGATTGTTGTAATGTTCAATTAACGATTGTAAATGTATGTAAATGTTTTCGAGAGCGAGTTTGGTGTTCGAAATCTCTAGGCGTTGCTTGTAATAAATTTTGTTTTGAGTTTTCGGATGGAGGATTTTTCGTTTGGGTGTTTTGTTTTTAAAACTGTTTAATTTTAATGAGTAGTTTGAAAAAAATAAAGTTAAATTAGGTTGGGTTAGGTTAAGTGAGATTTTTATTTCTGGTTGTGATAGATTCGATCAGATTGAGTTAATTGTAAGTTATATTAGGTTGAGTTATGATTAAGGTTAGGTTAAGTGAGATTTTTATTTCTGGTTGTGATAGATTCGATCAGATTGAGTTAAGTTATATTAGGTTGGGTTATGATTAAGGTTAGGTTAAGTGAGATTTTTATTTCTGGTTGTGATAGATTCGATCAGATTGAGTTAAGTTTTAGTTTTGATTAGAATAAGTGATGAGATATCTTCCAAGATCACCTTTTATTTGAACTTGAATAAATTCTAGTTTCATGTTCTGAAACAAATTAAATGTGAAATTTTCTTGTGAATCTAAAGAAAATTTGGCATGAAAATGGTACATACATATGAAGATTAATTGATTTTGTACGATGATTCACTTATTTATTTATATCCACCAACGTTTTAAATTAAATATTTCAAATGAATGAAAATATTATGCCAATAAACGATTTATTGATGAAATACCTATAGATATGCTTATTTTTCAAAAATTCTCGTAAAATCTCACAAGTTTTCAGAAAAGTGCTTGATAAATTGAAATTTCTGATGTCTTTGCTTTTAATGTTTATAGAAATCATATAAGTACTTATCCTAGAACGAATCTATTAGACGTTAATTGAATTAACTAATTTTGAGAACACGACTCAGAGATCATATCGATTGAGTCATAAATATGAACGACTTCATTTTTACGGCATATTAATAGAAAATTAAAAAACTACAAATTCTAATCTCACAATCCGATCTGACTAAATAATCCCACCTAACTTAACGGCATAACGAACTGGTTTCCCCGGCATGAAAAATTACAACCGCACACGTCTCGGAAGAAATTTCTCCGCACAAAAACATGAAAAGGACATTCAGAAGAACACAATAGAGCCGTTTAGGATTCAATGGCGGTTTCGAGATAGATGTTGAATGGGCTGTGGAGAGAACGACACCATAAATATCCATTGAATCGTCCACAATGAGCGAATATTTCACCGTCGACAAATATTTGCGCAAAGATGGAGTTCGTCGTCGTATGGGCGTCGACGGTTCGTTTCTCATACACGGAGTTCAGTTTACACTTGGAATGGATTGTGGGTTGTTTGTTGAGTTTTGTGTTAGTTGAATTTGAGTTGGAAAGAGTTTGAGGGAATTTCTCGGGAAGAATATTTATTGAGTTCATGAATAATTGAGAATGAGAAGGGTGAAGTTATATTGGGATTCTCGAAGATGAGATTCTTGAAGGTTTTAAGAATTCAGATGATCGTTCTCGGGAAGAATAATTATTAAGTTCATGAACAAGTGAGAATGAGAAATTATATTGGATTCTCAAAGATGAGATTCTTGAATGTTTTAAGAATTCAGAAGAAAAAGTCGTTGGCAACTTTTGAGAAATTCTAAAGTTCTCGAATCTGCAATTCTCAAGGATTTAGATAAAATTTCTTGTGAAGAAAGAATTCTTAACGATTCTTGATATACTCGTACATATGTATTTTGAGAATTTTATGAGATTCTCCAGAGTTTATTTCTTTAAAATATCATGAATTTAGAAGATAATTCTAAATAAATTTTCCAGAAAAAAGTATAATATATTCAGTGATTATCAAGAAATTTAAAAATATCTATGGAATTTGCAAGAATTCAATTTTCAAGAATTCAGAAGAGTATTCTTGGAAAAAATATTAGTGATTCTCAAAATATAGAAGGATAGAAAATTCTCAAGAAATCTGATTCCACATTAGACTATGATAACGTATAATGAAACCAAATCAATATTTGCACATTATATTGAAAATTTATTTGCAATATACTAGTTTTGAAATAAAGCTTTGTCTACATATAATATTTTTAAATGTTCTTGATATTTTTCTTTTCTCAAAAATAAGATTCAAAATGGTTAAGTGCGAATTAAATTCATCAATAATGTAATTTTTTTAAGAACCTTCTTAATACTATTTTACAAAAGATAATAGAGTTATCATTCAGGCAACATAAAACTGACCTTAAAAATTCAAATATTGATCCATAAAATAAAAACGAATTTCTTTCCAATCCAAAAAACGAATCGTAAAAAAATTAAATCTCACAAAACTTTAATCGAATCAATCTCTTATCGATACAATCATCAAATCGATCCAAACCTAAAATTCACACAAATCTTCAACATAATCAATTCCTTATCGATTCAATCATCAAATCGGTCCACATGTGAAACATCCAGTGCAAATCTCGACGGCATCGAAACGGTTAAACACCATAATGATATGTGCACACCGATCCTATGTTATGTGGAGAGGTTTTCCCATGAGACTTTTGACCCTTCAGCGTGTTCTGAGACACCCATTAATAATACAGTACCGATATGTGCAAAAATTCGATTCCGGAAAGTCGGCTTTTCTATTGTACTATAATGTCGTGGATTTAGCTATGGTCAGGTCTTTTAAGGATTTGTCTTGTATGGGAATGTATGGGAATGTTCAGTAGTTTCTTGGTTTGGAAAGATTAGATAAGATTACTGAGATTTTTATAAAGCTAATAGTTTTCGCTTTACGATGGAGATGCGTTTTTAGTCTTCAATTGTAAGTCAAATTTATAAGTGCTTTAATTAACAATGATGTATTTTTTTTCCACAATAGAATTTTATTAGAACAGGAATTTAACTAAGAAACTCATATCAAAGGAACTGTTGAAACAGATGAATAAAAAAAATGAATTTCGAATTTAAAAATAGTAAACATAATTTGCAAAACGAATTGGAAAACTTGATTTGGAATTAAAATTTAAAGAGATTCTCTTTCCTATAAAAATAATTTAATTGTGATCTAAATATTCAAGATATATCCAAAATATTTTGTTTTCACTTATATTTTTTATAAAGTATACACATACAAAACGGAACTGAAAATTAATTAATTTTATTTAGTTAAATGTTTTTCTATACATTATTTTCATTCGAAATGATAACTCAATCAAGAATCGAATAATTTGAATATATTTTTATGAATTAAGAGTCAGTACTTCAATCGTTTGCTATGCTACTTAACAGGAAGTTATTTTTTTTTCTATAAAATTTCGACAACTCTTATCACTAACTAATAAAAAATATAAGTACCTACAATAGATAAGTCGGTCTCGAATATAAATTACAAATAACAATTCTACATAAAACAAAATCATATTCAATTAAACCACTACTAATTTCACAAATAGATATACTTGTATGTATCTGAATCTTGCACAAAAAATTCTCAATTATCTAATATATTTTTTTACAATCTAACCACCGCATTTAACGAAGAACATCGTTCAGGTCGGATATAATTCGAAATTATTACAGAATTTATTTACAAGTTAGTCTTAGTGAACACTATATACCAAGGGGGCGTATTTGAAAAGATAGTATCTTAGGCATATTTGGTCATAATTACCCCTCGGGGCGTGTCTATGGTCTACCATATTTCATATCGATATTATTTAGCATTGTTCACAAAAGCAGGACCGCATTACGAATAGCCAAATCTATCATAATATGATTATATTATTTAGAGAGAAAAAAACTTGATTCGATTCTGACAATAAATTCATGATATTCGAAGATGATTGTATTGTGTTATTGTACACTGTGATTCAGAGTTGTTTTACTATTAGAAATGTTTATTAATGTGAATTGATAAGTTAAAATATTCTTCTAATTTAATAATTGAGATTGCAATGAAAAAATGATTAAATAACATTAGGTATATTTGTACAAAATCGTGATAACAATTTGAACTCTTAACCTTCAAACGCATCACAATTAAACATTTAGTTTTTGATTCATAAAAAAGTAAAATACCTTATAAAATCATCAATATTTAAATCTATTATACATATTTTCGGTCGATATTTTATTAATAAAATGATCAGTATGGGAATTTCAAATGGTTATTATGTAAAAATTAAACATATACAGGTCAAAATTCAATAAGGTAAGGTGTTTTTTTTGTATTCAAAAACTTTTTTTATAAAGTTAAGGCTTTCATTATTAGAATCAAAAGGTTCAAGTATAGCTAGGATCAAAAAATGAACAAATAAACTTAAATACTTATATAGATTTTATAACCGATTAAAGCGTATCGACTATTAAATTTAAATACCGATTAAATATAGACTAAAAATTGAATAGATAAATATAAACATTAAAAAAATTTCAACCTATTCTAATGATCACAGTGACTCTTCATAAAGATCTATCGATAACCGACCAAATCCAAAATGCAAAACTCAAAATCCAAAATAGACCCAAGCTCCGAATCACCCTGCACACAATTTTACAGCCAAATTGTAAAAAAAAAAATGTTCAAGCATATAAATTGAGTCATAACAATGTTACGCGATACGCCATTACGTGGAAAACGTTCGCCACGAATTTATAGCCCAATTCGAACGATCTGATATGCAATACGGGATATTTATTGCCCTGGAGAAAAGTGGCATACTTCATTGTTCCTCGGCTAGAATATTCATATACTTTTTATATTTGACGACTGAAAAGGCCAAGGAGCACAAGTGACTCCCTGGCGACTTCGAGAAAAGAGCGCTCAAAGTTCCTACATGTATTAGGAAGAGCTCGAGTAATTTGATGATATATCTTGGTACACGTTCCGAGTTCGTTTATATCCTTCTGCCACCAAATATATCCTGTACATAACTCAATTTTGACAAAATGTCACTTATACCTCTTGGCTTTTTCATTTATTTTGACCGAATAGTGGGCCTTTGGATCGGTTGGGTTATTACGCTATCGCGGAACAAAGTATAGGCTATACTTCGGTTGAATTATGATAATTTCGTGTCGAAGTGAGGTTACGTTTTTCGATCGTTGTTGTTGTTGTTTAGGTTTAGTCTCGTTTTGTTAAATGTTAAATTGTCGGTTGTTAAATCGGGGTTTTTATATTTGGGAAATTGATTATGGAATATGTCTTTATTTGGGTTGTTGTAAGTAGGTATTGGGTTTAATCAGTGGTTATTTATATTGGGAATTGATTATAGAATGGTTGAGTAAAGGTATCATTTTTGTTTTGGTTCAATTGGAAGTAATGATTCTGATTTTTTGAAGATTTTTAAAAGTTTTCAATTTTTATGATACTAAAAATGACATAGGAAATTAGGATATTTAAAATACTTTAGAGTATTCCAAATCATTCTGCAGTGAAACTATAATAGGTGAGAAAAGAAGTTATATGATAATCCCTTCTATAGCATTTTTTTATAGCCCGATTTTTAAAAAGATTAAAAATTCTTCTTAATAACGATATTTGATTTCTCTGTCCGCTAAAAATTTTCGATTTATTTGCATGAATTATTACAAAATAGAATGCAATTATATTATAAGAAACCTATCTCTATATTATAAAAAAGTCGCCTATACTTATTAAAATATGCATAGACTTAAAGTATTGCTAATTTTCAAAATTTTGTCTATATAAAAAATGAATATGCATAGAAACAAATCGATGACAAATCGCGCAAAAATATTCAAAAATCGCACAAAAAAAATCTCAACCGATAACGACACGCTCATAACTCAAAATCGATTTACAGTTACCATTGTTCGAAATTATAACTGCCGCGAAAACAATGGGATAGTTGGCCATAATCGCCGATTAGGCGTTTCGCTATAAAGGTTCGACGACAGGTCGTTGTCTCCGCCTAGTTGGTACACCTGTGCCTTTTCTATAATACGACAACATGTAACGGACGTAGCGTCAGGTTTGACAGCCTGCTGCGAATTTGAAAAAAATATGTAGTTATGCGTTTTTTGGCGCATAAATTTGAATTCGAATTGAGTTTTTTTTTATGAGTTTATGATGGATTCGGTCAATTTGTTAGATCGTTTAATTGTACTTTATTTGTACAGGTTAAAACCTGTTTAAAAACCTTTTTATTTGAAGTTAAATTATTTTCATTTAAAGTAAAATATTATCCATTACGAGTCAAATGTTTTCAGTTGAAATTAAATATTTTTATTTTGTTTTAAATTCAATTGTTATTCAGCAATATTTCACAAAAGAAAACTTGTAAGGAAAAATATATTTTACTCGAAATGATATTTTTTTAACTGGAAATAGAAAGGTTAAAATTATTTTCAGAATAAGATAAAGTTTTCTAAACTATTAAGTTTTCTTTTTAATATTTTCAAATGATTATTCAAGTTGGTATCTAATGAGAAATTTCATTTCTAAATAATTTTATTGATAAAATAGTCTTTTAAATTAAAATAGCATGCATGTGCCTATTTAAAATTATACGGTGAATATTTTAATCCACATGGTCAGTATTTTAATTCATAGTGGTCAGTTTTGTTATAACTATGATCAGTATTTAAATTCTAATTCAGTATAATCCCTAAAATTGCTTGAAACATATAAAAAATTAACAATCTTAAAACTACTTTCATGCAGAACTCTACGGAACATATCCATATTACAATGCACTGTCTTACACACTCTATTAATCTTATTCTATCTATAAAAATCACACTTTCTAAACATCTAAAATCAAAAATCTAAACACCTACTACTAAATCGCTAAATACAACTCTAGCGAAATCGCAATAAATCCCCAACACCTATCGCCATAATTCATATTTTTCTTCAAAGACACCATCAATTCACTTCTAGCACATTATATTATATTATTATATAGATAAGACACGTGTCGTAAATCCGAGTCTCGTTTTATCTTGCAGTTGCTCAAATGCGATTTATGCAAGTCTAAAAAGCATTTTTGGTACGAGTAAAGCCGGTTGTTCGCAGAATGCGGAAATTTTTTGCACCAAAGTTGCACACACAAAACTGGATGCGCTAACCGTTGACAGTTTCTGCAGTATTTTACTGCTTTCAGGTTCAGTTATTTATCGGTTATGCGAATAAATGCTTCTAGTGTCCCGACTGAAGCTCTTGTATGTGGTCAGATTTATATATGAGGCATTCAGAGGTAAATGTGATTAAATCCATTAAAAAAAATGTAATTCAAATGTCAAAGAAATCAGTATAGTTATGACTTTTCTAGATAAATATCAGAATGAAACCTAAAAATCTCAAATCTTGTCTAACAGTAAGATTGAATCTCACGACAAAACTTTACGAACGAAAGCTCGAAAGCGATCTTTTCATCTTTTACGATGGTTATTGACTATTTATGACCATTTTGAGAAATCTATCAACTCTGAACTTTCACGTAAACCGAATCGTGACGATCAATCACACCGAAACGACATAATAAACCGAACATTCCGAATCTGCACTCAAGTGTTCGAAATCGAAAACCCCACAGGTACAAAATTGTGATTACAGTAACCATAATTTTTTGGATATAAATACAGAACATTCGAGAATATTTCATGAAGACGGAGAGTAACCAAAAATAAATAATACTAGTATATATTATTATATTTGACGACTGAAAAGACCAAGGGGTATAAGTGTCAAGTGAAGAAAAGGACGCTCAAAGTTGAGCATGTACCTACATGTATTTGGAAGAGGTCGAGCGATTTGATGAAATATTGAGGCACACGTTTCGAATTCGTTTATATCCTTTTGCCACTAAATATATGAGCATACAAAGAAATGATTTCTGTACATAGCTCAATTTCGACAGAAATGTTACTAGTACCTCTTGGCCTTTTCAGTCGTCATTTACAATTCGATAGAAAAACTAATGCTGCCTATTTTTCAATACAAAAATCAAGATTCAATTCAATTTTTTGCACTTTAAATATTGTAAGTTATTATATGCATTCTAGTTGTGTGTATATAGTAGGTTATGAATACTCACACAGTGTACGAATATTAGGTTATGAATACTCGATTCAAGCATAATGCGAGTGCGAATACTATGTTATATGAACTCGATATTTTGCACATGTGATGAATATGGAACTATTAACGATGCGAATCTCGCACACATATTAAGCACAACCTATACTCGTTACTTAATTTAACATTTTCGACATAAATTTTTCATTTTATTTTAACATCATTCAATTTTTCATAACATATTTTAACTCGATCAGTTCACAGAATCAAGTAAAAAATCAAACTAAACAATATTCCACTCAAATAAAGGACTTATATCCACCTGAATTCAAAACACGCATACGCTAAAGGCGCATTCACATGCAGCCCATTCACCTGACCACGTTTCAGCAACATCAGAATGTGACTGACGACTTTTCAACGTCGTGAAGATGGAAATCCTGGCACAAAGGCACCGACTCGCTCATTTTCTTATCTGCTTCGCTTTGGAAGAGACGCCGATGAAAGTTATTGCCTAGGAATGCTCACGGTACCAGTACTTGGTGTAGTAGTTTCGAGATTCTTCGTCGAGATGGAATTAATGATGTTGTTGATGTGTAAACTTGCACGAGATCATGTTCTGATTAGAAGAGTTCCACTGTGTAATTTATTATGATGTGCTTCGACTAGATTGTGTATGTAGTTGACGAGGCTTGTGTTGTTGTGGAAAGATCGTTGATGAAATTATGATGTGAGTGTGATATGTGTAATGATATGTTTCGATATGTATTGAAAAATCTCATTAACTACTGGAAAGTATGAGTGGAGTTATAGTTAAGATGTTTTATCTTATGTGTATCTGTATGTCTGGGGTGACGTTATAATATTGTACTTGTATTATCTGTGTTTGTCTTTCAAGTTAACAATTTAATGTTGTTGTAAATATTATATATAGGATGCGGATATATAATATGAATAAGCATTCTGTGCAAGTATTGGGCTATATTGACACGCATCGTGCGTAAATACTGGGTTATATGAACACGGTTTGTTTTTATTTGGTCTGTCAGATTGTTATTTATTCATTTGTGTTCATATTCATTCAAAATACGTGTTCATATAACCCAAAATTTGCACACACATCGTACACTTTACGTATGCATACCCATAACTTGTCATTTGCACACATAATTTAACTAATTTGACCTAATTTAACATCCTAATACAACACAAAGCAGCCAAAATATATTCAAAAAATCCTAATCTAAATCTAACCTAACTTAACCTAACCCAACTTACAACGACTTAATTCATTAAGAATTGTTTCATTGATGTAATCATCCAGCATCTTGATTAAAATTTGAATTGAACTAAAATAATAATAAATAACTTAGGCCCCATCGTTCGATCGTATGTTGACATACATACAAATTAGTGATAAAAACAATCAAATTATATAAAAATGTTAAGTTATTTTATACGCTTAATCACATAATATGTATTAACACCAATATTCAACATCAATTAAAATACCATACTATATCAATAGACTAACTAAACATTCCTCAACTACATCAACTAAACATCTTATATCCATTTAAAAGAAAACCAACCGCTTCTATACAAACCACGAAGAAATTTTCATGCATCGAAGAGTTTCCTCGACTAATCCTACTCATAAAGAATTTCTTAACAACACATTAACGACCGACGCTGGTCTTCCATCGAAGGTGGTCACGTTTAATATCCACGTGTGATGATTTAGAGGTTCTTGCGATATAAAGTGTAGGTGGTCTCTAAACAATTTGCTCATAATCTCGCAAAGTGCCCACGCATTAAAAGCCGAAGTCGAATACGACTATGTAGCAATTAGTTAAATAATGCATCTTTTAGCAATACGCTCGTTATTTATGAGGCTCTTTAGAGATTTATGTCTCTTTTTTACTTTAGTACATATGTTGCATATTTACGATTTGAGTACTTCGAGTCGATCGGAATGTCGATTGAGACGTGGACTGTTTGTAGATTTTTTAATCGTATATAAATAAGTTATTGAGTGATTTTTGTAATTGTATTTAAGTGCTTCTTATCGATTGTATCTATAAATTAAAATAAATGTGTGTGGGTTTCTTATAAATACATTGCTTCATAGCGTATCTGATCACGATGAAATTTTTCAGAGTTATTATGTACACATTTGGAAAGGTTTCTACATCATTCAATTTTACGTTTTACAATAAATAAGGTTTCAAACGTTCAACAATGTGACTTTCATGTACAGAATAGTAGCAAATATATTAAGCATGGTTTATACACATATCGTAATTTATCATATTTTGAGAGATATTTTGCTTTTTTTTTGGATTTATTTCAAATACTATACAACAGTTCACAATCAACTTGAAGTTAATAAAGTTTCGAGAAATCTCAAGTCACAGCAATTGGTAATTGATATATCAAATTGAATATTGATGATATAACAAGTATATTAGATTTGAATTCAGATAATATGTTATTATATTTGAAACAAGTCATGTTAATCAATTTATTTCGAAATATCCTAATTACAGCATCCTCCCTTATACAAATTATCTGACCAGAGCGAACAGTTATTAGGCAGATGATAGAAATGCACGAATTTATAAACGGTCTACCCTCGCTAAATAAATTATAATTTTTGTCTGAAACGTACAATTTGAAAGGTTTCACTAATTGAAAAATACGAAATATTCGAGTACCATACAAACATACTTAAAAATACACAAAAAAATGCCTAATGTGCTTACGCAAATGTATGAGACGTTTCAATTTTTCGTTACATTAGGTGGAATCATGAATATGCCTATAGAAGTAATACTTCGAAAATGTTTACCAGATTGATTTTTTTGCAGAAATATTTGAATAATTATTAACTAACTATCGATTTCTCAATAATAATAGAATATTAATCGATGGTTAGATCATTTACAGTGCAAAACGAAAAAAATCGAATATCGCATGAATACGAGTCGTTGAGTTTCTTGATCATTTGTCCAGTCGTCGGCCATTATGCGATTCAAGTTATTAATCTTGACGATCCAACGCATTTATCAAGTGCGATTTGCATCTGAGATAAGTGCAAAATGCACTCGAAATAAGAGAAAATCGAGAGTCTCTCGAATGCCGATATAATGGACTCTCGAGTGAATCAGCAGCCGGCCATCAATGTGTTAAGATTGTATTGAAAAAGTCATCAAAATATTGTTAAATTTCATTAAAAAATCTTGAGACACTTGCATATTAGAAGTGAAATCTTTCGATTGAATGTAATGATATTTTTGTAATAATGAGTTGTTTCACTCTTTAGTGAACTCATGCTTCTACTTTATAACACTGCATATATGAGTTTTGCTTAAAAATGAAAATATGATAACAATCTCATCTAAAATACGATCGAAGAATGCTCCGTTTAATTTTAACTTATTGATTTTCTCCGCACCGTAATTTATGAAAATCGTTCAGCGAAAAATTTCGATTTTTATATACAAAACAAAACGAGCAAAAATTCAAAAAAATAAAGCTTCGCTATGTACCGTCGGTGTATAATGAGGCATTTACGAATTTCCAAAGTTTTATAAACACACGTTTTTATAATTTACGAAGTGCCCAAAACGAATATTACACATCCCACATAATGAACGCTTCAGAACTGAGAGATAAACATCGGGCAGTGATTATATTATCAGAAAAGGGCCATCGGGCAAAATTGTATTGCACAAGATTTTTATGAATTTCAACATCATCGTTTTTCATTTTAACTAGCTTCTGTGACCTGTCGTTGCTTAAAATGTAATGTAAATGTTGACTTAATGTAATAGTGAACTGTCGCAATATTTGAAAGTACAAAACAAAATGCAAAATGATTGTCGAAAAATATCAAATTGCATACGTCGTGTGTTGGCTGTGCATTAGGTTTTCTACGGATCAGCTAATGCAAAGGCCTCTCTGTTATATTTCAAACTAAAATTCAGTAAATTGTAAAATATAATGATGCAAAAACCTTCTCAGATGTGCACACAAGAATGTTGGAAAGTTTCATAGAAATAGTATAAGCAGTTAAGGCGCCTATATAGCACAAACGTATAAATAAACATACGTTCATTTTTATTTATGAAGAAATGCAAAATATCTGTCGAAACTAAATAAATAACATCACATGTGTAAGTTGAGCTTCACATGTTTGCTATGCTTTGGTGCAAGAAAGCCATTATATCGAATGTCAAATGTTCGGCACATTGTCAATATAAAAATTTAAAATATTACAGTACAGAAACCTTCTTTGATGTGTACGAAATTCTTCTAGAAAGTTTCATGAAAAATTAAAATATATACATTCATTTTTAATTGTATAAGATACATAACAAAATATCTGTCGAACTATGCAAAATTATGTCATGTGTGTGAGTTAATGTTAACATATTTGCCACAATTTAGTGCAAAAGAGCACACAGTAAATCTAAAAAGATTCATCGTGATAGGATAAGTAGTTAAGAAACAAAAACAAACAGATTTATTATTATTTGTATAAATATATTGTCTGACACAAATTTTGTATGAATCGGACAATATAAGCACTTCTCGTCTCATTTTCTTATCGGATTTTTGTTTCGTTTTGTATACGGCGTGATTGGAAGTTCGAAAGGATCGAAAGGTCCTAAAAATGGCGGGGACGTTGTTAATATTTAATAACAATATTATTATAATGATGGAAATCGGTGCACGTCGTAAATCACAAATTGCCCGTTTTTGCCCATGGACCCGAGATTTATTATATGCGCCGATTATTTATTATATTGTTTATCGATGATGCGAAATGTCGATATTTACGCTTTCCAAACAATTATTATCTTTGCGATTTTGTTGCGAAAATTTACTATTGTACTTGTGCAAGATCGATTTTAAAGTATAGATTCATTTTTCAATTCAATTGTAATAATGACGATAAAAATTCATGTCCGATCATTCAATTGTACGTTAAACTAATTAGTAATATGCTAACGTTTTTTTCCTATGGAATTTGACAGTTTATTATAACTAAATTGTTGGATAAAATATCGGTAATTTATATATTTGAGATATAACATTTTGTCAATAATATGAAATGATTTTCAATTTTATTATAACTGAACTTATTTTATCTTAAAATGAATTCAATTTTAAACGATTAAATTTGTACATATTACTAAGGGTTAATCTTTTTTTGTCTGAATTGATTAACTGTCAGTTATTTCTGTATAGCTTTAACTATAAAATAACACATAATCAATAATTAATAAATGAATATCCCGTTAACATAAGATTAATATCCATACACTCGACATTTAAATATTTTCTCAATTTAGATTTTACATAAAAAAAAGTATATTCAAAATATGATAGATTCATTTCAGACCTTGGAAGGTATCGTTTTACATTAAGGTTTTCTACTTTATTTAAATAAATTTCATTTTTTGTTAAATTCATTTACAATTTTAATCATTTCCTTGCAAATTTTTAAGAAAAACAATTGAATATCAATTGGAATGTGTTCAACTTGATATTATATGTAAACCATTCAATATCAAGATTACAATTTAAAAATCTGTACAAATACTATTTCAAATATTATAATTAAAATACAATTATTTATCAGAATTCGAAACTCATACTTGAATATAAAAGCCTTCCAAGACAGACTGACATGAAAATTCTCACGACGAACCTACACACATTTTTTAATCAAATAAAACTTCTAATTATGGCATTCGTAGATAGTTCTAAGAGCTGAAAGCTAGAAGATGCACTCGTGCATTCCCAACATGGTTTTTCTCGTTGCAAATAATGAAATAATGCAATCGAGAATGTAAAATGGCCTTCTTCTATATCGAGACTCGTCAGCTGCCTCAGGTGCAAAATGACATTTCGAAACGAACCAATAATATTATATGTGCATATAATATAACATTTATGTATAAGCAAAGTGCATTTTACGATAAGACTTTTTTCATATGCGAAAAAATGTGTATTGATATGCATATTTCATGATACGTGATTAATTTCGTTGTGCATATCGCGAATGAGCAATGATCGATTTTTCGTTCATGTTGGGTTTTTTTCAGTATGAAGTATGTTTTATTCATTTTGAGAAAATTATGTTTCCGTTTTTAAAAAAATGTGTAATTTATTGATATTAAATTGAATTAAGTCCTAAGAAAATATGGTTATAAATTAATATTTCAGTATGAAAGATTAAACGGGCCGACTTTTATGTTGTGAGTTGATTTATTGTGGAAAATGATTCTATCAATACACAGAAATAAACTTTGACTAGGTTAGGTTAGGTTAATTGTAAGATTTGTGTCAAATTAGTACGGTAAATATTTCTATCGAAGAACAGAACTAAACTTTGATTAGGTTAGGTTAGGTTAATTGTAATATTTGGGTAAAGTCAGAAGCTTTTGAAAAATGTTATTGATATTGAATTAAACAGTTTTAGACTTTTAGAATTGGGGATCAAATACTGACTACGTATTTTTAAATACTGATCACTGAAATACTCTGTGTATGGACACAAATACTGACTTTTTATAATCATATACATTAAATATTAATTTCATGTTTGAATATTGAAAAATATTGATTGAAATACTGACGAATTAAATATAATATGATCCATTAGGGGAAACTCGGGTGACTTGTATCAAAATATAAAAAAATAAATCATCTACTATTTGAATATATCTTTTAAATCTGTAATCAAATCATTGTAGCCAAAAGTCAACAAAAATTATAAACTACCAGTGCTGCCAATTGAAAACTATGTAACGCTTTTATTATTTCTACAATTCAAATCTCTTTTATGATCCAAGTGAATCTTGTCTCTCTTAGAATTAAGCATATCAGTTAAAAAAATATTGGCATGCCATAAATACCAAACAAAAACACATATCAAACAAAAAACAATCGAATCGAAACAAATGCATCGACATCGAAAATCGCTTAGATAGGCATAACTTTCCAATTCAAATCTAATCGAACTTACAAAAAACGTTTTCAATTACATCTCTAAGTGCGTCCCTGTAATTAGTTGTTAATAATTTAATGCATTCGGACACGTTTACCATAAGAGACGGTGCAGCAAGATTTATTGTCGCAAAAAACGCATCCATCTTGCATGAGGAAGTCTTGTGCGTGTAGGTGATGCGCTCGGTCACGCATCGGAATTAAAACGGCTACGTGCATCTTTTCCAAATGCACGAATGCATTCGATTAAATCGCAATATATATCGGGAATTATTCATTTTGAATGCCGATTGAACCGTTTCGATCTTTACTGGTCTTTTAAAGAAAAAAATTACTCGGATTTTAAGGGTTTTGTGTAGTTTTAGGCTTTGGAATGATGGTTGGGTTGTTAAGAATTGGATATGAAGTTGTTTGGTTTGTGTGTTTTTTGTTGAATTTGTAGATTTTATTAGCTGTGAAAAAAATGTGATTGTTGTTAGTATCAGAGTGAAAGGATATTTGTTATAAATAGATAAGAAACTAATTTTTTGCTACTGCTTTGACAAATAAATGACTATGTTGAATTGTATTATTATTTTTTTATATTCATATTTAAGAAATCTGTACAGATTTGTTGTATAGTTTGATTTTTGAAACAAGATAAAGAAAATTAATTAATTAAAACTAGCAAAAGTACTCAATCACTCCCAGAATTACCCTATTATTGAATATTCTCATCATTTAACATTGCTGTTGATACAAATACATTTTCACAACTACAAACTTATATCCAAACACATATAAAGCTTAATAAATGTTTAATGGGCTATACACTAATTATTTTATAATAAATCGACCAGTTACATAGATTTTTAAGTGTCTTTAACACAATCAACAATATCCTCAATATTCTGCTACTGTGACTAAAATCAAATTGATTATTTCGAAACTAAAATTAATGCTTATTGAAACAAATTAATGCTCGTTTTAAATACATAACACCAATATTGACAATATTAATATAAGACGACTGAAAAAGCCAAGGGGTACAAGTAGCATCGCGGTGATTTCGAAAAAAGTGCGTTCAAAGTTGAGCATGTACCTTTATGTATTAGGAGGAGGTCGAGTGATTTGATGATATATTGAGGCACACGTTCCGAATTCGTTTATATCCTTTTGCCACCAAATAAATGAGCATTCATAGAAGCGATTCCGGCGAAAATTTCACTTGTACCCATTGGCCTTTTCGGTCGTTATAAAATATATATAAAAATCAAAACCCTATACATACAAAAAAAAAAAATCACCCAAACACAAAATCAAAACTTTCAACCTCTAATCACCATTGTTCTGAACAACACAGCACTAAAAACTACTCAAGTACCTAACAATAAAACAAAAAAATTCAAATATTTTTTTCCCGCTTTACAGGTACATACATATATTATTTCGATATAATTTGTCACGGTCTAAAAACACATTCGCATTGTTTCGTAGAGGAGTGTTGGGTGCGTCGGGACTCGAGGCGTTTGTGTCTGCGCCGACTGCGTAATTAATTTGCGGACGACTTTTACGATGCGGTAGGTTAATATGCGTAATAAATGTACTTTTTTCAATTGTTATCGCGAATCGTGTCAGAATTGTAAATTGTCATTGAAATTGCGCTGGATTCAACATCCGAAACGATAATTTACGATAAAAAAAAAACGATTAAGTTTTTCGATCGGAATCGGCAGGAAGCTGAGCTTTTTTGTAATATGAATATCATTTTGAATTATTGAGTGCCAGTATTTCAATTGATGGTTAGTGATTAGTTTGTAGTATCTAATTGCTGTCGAATTTTATGAGAATTAAAATGATTAATCATGGTTGAGAAATTGAACTAAAGATTTGAATTATGGCCTTCAATGTGTTATTTTGTCTTTATCTAGACCCAACTAAACTTAAACTACTTCAATCTTTAGTTAAATCTAATTTAAGTCCAGTTTAATTAATTGTCAGTTAAGTATTCAATTATTGCAAACTATTTATCTGTTAAATTTAAGAACTTTATCCAACGGCTAGTGTTAATTTATTGCTAATTGAAGATTAAAAAATTGGACATATGCTAAACTTCTCTTCAACTGGACCTATCTTATATCAATCTATACCAATTTAAACGTCATTTAATCCAAACATAACCTTATAAATACTAGATCCAAACTGAATCTTAATATTATACATGCATCATACTTAAATTAACAAAATAATTCATTTAAATTATCAATAAAATTAACATTTGCTTCTACTTATTCCAACAAATCATTTATTTATTTTTTATTAAACAACACAAATCGATTGATAAATACATATAATTTCGATAAATATTGTCAACGAAAATTGAAAAAAAAAACTGAATCATAACAAGAGCTCGAACAAAAGTACAGTACGCTCTATAAAGAACTGTTCCGCGTCTAAAATCATGTTTTATTAATGTTTCGTACGTTGACTAAGAACTGTCCATACCAAATAGGGTAACCTCACGATCAGCAGGACTCTTAGCCGGAAGGTAACCCGACTTCTACAAAGATTGGATACGATCGAAAAACGGGACACGCTGTATTCGAAGCAGGTGAAGTACATACAAATAACAGTTAATCACGCAAATTTATCAAATCACGCTTTAGGCCTATTTTTCAATATTTGAATCTGAACTTTTCATGTATGAAAGGTGTTATATTTGTGCATGTTTTAATGCTGCATATGATCCTTATTAATAGATATATAGCTTTAAAGAAATAATTATATTAAATCTTATGAAGTTTTTAGATCAAAATAATATTTTATACCAATTTTTTTTTCTGTTAATAAACAGTACTAATCATATCAAGTGATTAAATATTCATATATCAAAAAAATCAAACCAAATAAAAATTATTAAATATTTTAATATCAAAATTCTATGACCAAAAATTAAATCTAACCACATAAATAATTATATTTCAAAGTTAAACGAAAGCTAACAATTCGAATCGCCTCGTGTATCACGAAATCCATTAATTACTCAAACGTAAATGACTTACGGACCTCACTGTATATATTCATGACGATTCTGACAAATGTCATTTTGACAAGGCGGCCATTTTGATCGTTCATGCAAATTCGCTCAGGCTTCGTCGACCGCGAACAGGATGTTTCACCTTTTTTTCATATTATAATTTTCTCAAATTACACGTGTGTTTTTTGCATGTAAATGGGGTGGAAATTGTGCGTAGTTCGCGTAATTGCGGATTTGCATGAATAAAGTATTTAGAATTTTAGAATAGAGCGTTACAGGATGTCGATAAATTATGGCTAGCAAACAATGCTTTGTTTAAACTGTTTATTTTTAGTTTGTAATTAAATTGTGAAAAAAATAAATTATATGTTTAGAAATTGTGGCAGCCCTAATTCTATGTATGCGTCATTTTTCTATCGGTTTGCGTCCGAGATAAATTAATTGTAGTGTTTCTATTCACCGCTAGAGCGATTTGTGGCGCTCAAATATACCGATAAGTGCTGCCATCGTTCGTATGAAAATTCAAATATTTTATTTAAAATTTTGGATCTTTCGATATCAATACACCAGAAATGTAGTGCTAGGTGGAACGCTTATCATTTTTCTAACTAGAAATTTTTGACTTTCTTGCTCTTGTGATTGAATTTAGAGTGAAAAAATAAATAATTTCTAGCTAGAGTCTAGATTTATAATAACATATTAACGTTTTCTCTAGCACTTCACTTCTGCATTGAATGCATTTTGAATGCAATTGAATGCACTGAGAATTGAATGAATGATTAATAAAAATAATATTTTTGAAAATTCCGATGATAACAAACGATTAATACGGTTATTAATATTGAATAGAGGCTGCGTAACGAGATAGCGCCCGTTGGTGTAGTACTCGCCCAATACATAATGCAAACGGGCCGCACGATTCTCAATCTGTCCGATATGGCGATTAATTATGCGGGACGTGATCTCGTCGGCGAATTTTCGCCGGCATCTCAAACATTTCACGGTGGTTTTATCATCAATATTCGGAACCTGTTGGATTTTCAATTTGGCACCCCTGCCACTTTCGAAATCGGCGGGTAAACACGCGCGAGACTCGCCCAATTAATTCAGAAGAAAGTTCAGATTTTTTCAAAAAGAATTTTCGAGAATTTGTGAGAATTTTGTTTTTATGATGCTTTGATTTTTCAGAAAAATATTATACACTTTTGGTTTGAGGATAAAATGAATATAAACTACACAAATTCCCTCCAACAATGTCAAAACAGCTGCTGAAAGAGACAAACATACTACAGTTCGTACAACAATTCACACATCCATATTTTTCTCAGATTTTGACAGTTGGTAGTTGGAGAACCATGTGTAGTTTAAATTCGTTTTATTTTCAAACCAGAGGTGAAAAGATTGGACCTAAATCTAATATAATAATAGTGTTGATTTGACTGTGTTTTTTGTTCCTGTGACGCTCGAGTTGCAATTCGCTTTACTTTGGTGTTAGGAAGATTGCATACAATATGTGCTGATGTTTTATAATTTTATTCAAATCTGGCGTTTGTTAATATTTTACTTATTTGATTATGATTCAATAATTATCAAAATGTTAAGATTACTGTCAGCAATTTGGTTAAATATTAATATTGATCTAAGCTTATAATCTTATTTATCAAAGAAATTACATATCGAATAAGTGCATTTAATTTTGCATGATTGATTACTTGATTTAGCGATGCAATCATGTAGCTGTTATCAATATTGATAAGAATCCCAAAATAAACTTTCATCAAATACATATTTTAGAATATTCTAACAAATATTAAGATTCACTCACATATTTTACTAACCAATTCTATATTTTAAAACATGATTCTCAAACTTTATAATTAATCAAATCCTACAAAACAGACTGCGATAAATGTTTATCTCGAATTTGAATAAACATTCCATTATACGGCGACAATACATTGTATCATATTTCATCGAATCACCGTTTTGTATAACGTAATAATATAAATTTCGAAAAAAATAAATTATTTTTTTCACACAATGGCCGATAAAAAAAGCGGGAACGTAAAAAAGCGACATTAAACTCACTTATCGCACGTTTCTTGTCGAATTTGATTGCGTCTTAAATTATTTACACAATGCGGGATTCGATCGAATTAATGAAAATTTATCGCACTTGACGAAATTTATCGCACTTATAAAAAAATATCTTAAACGATCGGTTAAAATCTCGAGGGTGATTTAAGTCACAATTCGAATAAAGGACTAATCGTATTTTCGAATAAATTGATGTAATAAAATAATTATTAGCTTACAGAGACATATTTTTAATTATTTCTTTTGGAATAGGGGGAGAGGGGCATTTTTTTTAAATTAAAAATATAACGTAAATAATTCGTAAATAGAAAAATATGGCGATCAATCCGTTAAATATATCGACGCAGTTTTAAAGCGTTACATGGACACACTTAAAACACAAATTAGAGCTATTATATAGTTAGATTTTCATATACATACCTTTGTAATCGAAAATACATCGCAGGTGAAAAATCAATTAATATCTGAAAACCAAAAAAATAATTATATAAGTAATAAAATAAAATAAAATCAAATATCAAAAAATTAAGCTGCAGACGAAAAAAATCAATAATTGAAAAATATCTAAAATATTATGAGATCATATATAACGATCGAAAAGGCCAAGGGGCACAAGTGACATTTTTGCCGAAATTGAGTTATGTACAGGAATCGCTTCTATGCACGCTCATTTATTTGGTGGCAAAAGGATATAAACGAATTCGGAACGTGTGCCTTAATATATCAACAAATCATTCGACTTCTTCCTAATACATGCAGGTACATGGTCAATTTTGAACGCGCTTTTCTCAATCACTTGTACCCCTTGGCCTTTTCAGTCATCATTATAAAATAGCTTCAAAAATTATGAAATTATTCATGCTTATATTTTTATATTAAATATAAATACAAAAGATTTATTTTTATTTTAAGAATTATTCATTATTTACAAAAATCAAAATAATTATTATTTATGACAGTATGAGTAATCCCTTAGTTTGAAGTCTACGAGACATTGTCACGATAAAAAAGGACTTCTTTATTATTTGGCAGGCTTTTTACTATTATATTACATTTTATTGTGCTGCATGTAAAATATTGTGACTGTATATACAGGTGCGGTCGTAAATCGCGGTCCGCGGTCAACGACACAAAACCGACGAGTGCGGTCGTAAAAATTTTGCTATTAATGTTCTTCGCATTATATTTTCACTTGCATAAACACAGATTCTTAGAGCCTCGTAAAATATAGAAATAAAAAAATAAGAAAATTTCAAAGCGAATGATCGTATGTGTTGAAAAAAATATTTTTATGTGACATGTTCGATTTTATTTTCAATAAAATTAGTGTTTTATTTGTAATAGGGTTAATAAGTTTGTAAGTGATTGAATATTTTATAACTCTGAAATTGGTAGTTAGTGGTGATAATGTAGAAATGATTGCGTACAAATAGTGTTTCTGATTTCTTGAAAATTCTCGAGAAATCAAAAATATTATTTAAATGCATAGTTTGAATGAAGAATTTAATGAATTTAATATTTTTTATAGATCTTTTGATCAAAATATTAATTATTACATACAAAACCTGCACATATTATAATGAAAATTTATTTAGAAAAATTCAGAAGAAGTAATATTTATGCTAGATTCAAATATAATTCACAATTGCACTTTTTAAGTTCTTATTTAGTCAGCTATATAATTTTAAGTTTTTCATAAACTCATAAAGAAAAAAGTATCCAAATAAAATAGTAACTCTAATGAAAATTCATTACAAAATATTCAATTTACTACATTGTCATTGATAATGTTATCAACACTCATTAAAAACACTAGTTGTATGTATCATTATTTTCTAATTTACCTAACATTTATTTTAATATCTAAACGATTTAAATAAAAGTGGCTATTTTGACACTTTGTATCATATTAGAACATAATCTAAATAGTCTACCTATGCAATATCAAAATGAACACGTTCAAGTCATTGTAACTATTTTTCTTTTATTTAACTTTCCAACTATGGCGGCTTATATTTGACAAAATCTACTACAAAACATTCTCTAGATAATTTTAAAAGCTGGCAATTCAGTTTTATTAGATGACACGCGAAATTCTCTAAATTTCCTAAAGTTGCCCATTCGCAGCGTGACGAGCGTAAAATTTCCCAACAAACACTCCACCAGACTATTAGGAAATTGGCCGTTAAACGACGCAAATAAACGCTAACGCGAATCTAACACACACACACACAATATAAACACATAACAACTGAAAAGACCAAAGGGTACAAGTGACATTATTCCTAAAATCGAATCATATACAAGAATCGCTTCTATGTACGCTCATATATTCAGTGACAAAAGGATATAAACGAACTTGAAACGTGTGCCTTGATACATCATCAAATCACTCGACCTCCTCCTAATACATGTAACTCACTTCGAGCGCACTTTTCTCGAGTCACTTGCACCACTTGGCCTTTTCAGTCATCATATATTCGGTGGCAAAAGGATATAAACGAACTTCGGAACGTGTATCGAAATACATCATCAAATCACTCGACCTCCTCCTAATACATGAGAGCGCTTTTCTCGAAGTCACTTGTACCCCTTGGCCTTTTCAATACAATATGTATCCGATGATATTCTGGTTGAGGATTCATCGCAGTGTTAAAGTTAAAGGAGAAGGATAAACCCGAGTTTGGTCTAAACTTTGGCGGCGATTCAATTCGTGTAGACAGTTTGTGTATGGAGTTGGTTGAAGGCTTTGTCGCAATGCAAACAATCGAGATGAGGGAAATGTTTAGTTGTGATGTGATGGTTGTGAGCTTTTTGGTTTATGGAGATGTGTTATGTAAATGTTTTAGTTGGTTTGTTGTGTGTTGGGTTTTTAAAGGAAAATTTGG